>PITA01001893.1:63801-178323 GCA_004023965.1 Spilogale gracilis | reverse complement strand
TCAAAGGGGACGGAGCTTCAGTTTTGCAAGAGGAGGGGAGTGTCCTGGAGGAGCTGGGTGGATGGGAGGGCCCCTGGCCTGTATGTGTAACAGTGCTTATGATGCTGAACGTGATGCATGTTTTACCACAAGTGAACAATTCTTTTGAGCATTGCTTTGCAGTTTTCAAATTCATTTTTTAGAATTCTTTTAAAAGAATTACAGGCAGATCCTCTTAGTTAAAACTGGCCAAGTGAAGTTGTTTTTTTCTTTGCAGTGAGTCACACGCAGATGAACCTTTTGAATCAGATGATTGGTCTTTGATTCACCTGTAGTCGCAGTTATCACGTGCGGACCCTGAGGGCACTGGGGATAAAGCAACTAAGTAGATGAACTTCCTTGGCCTCTTGGGATTTATATTCCAAGACTGGGAGGTCTATAAACAAGACAGATAATAAAATATAGGGTGTGTTATATGTGACCAGAACCAAGGAGAAAAAGAGCAGGGCAGGGCGGTGATAACTTTGGGGTGTGGGGCGTTGCTGTTTTAGACAGGATGGCCACGGAAAGCCTTACTGAGAAAGTGACATTTGAATAAAGGTCTGCATTATTAAGTATATTGAATATATTAACTTAAATATGTAATTATTATATATTAAATATAAATACAATGAAGGGCTACAAATAAACCTGGGTGAGAGCAGAGTCCGCAGAGGAGCTCCAGGCCTAGAGGCCCCCTGCCTGGCGGGCGACGTGGGGAGAATGGTAGGGGAGGGGCAGAGACAAAAGTGGAGACGCGGTTAGGAGCCATTGGAGTGAACAGCAGCTTGAGACTAAGGGGGAAGCTGTGGAGGGCTGGGAAATGGGCAGGAGTATCGATGAGCTGGACATTGGGTGACAGCAAGGAAAGGGTCAAGAATAGTTTCCCATGTAGTGAAGTGCGGAAACATAACAGTTTCCGTTTACCGTGTGACACGACGGGAAGGGAGCGTGTGTTTCTTGGGAGCATGGATCTTAGGACCTCAGGTTTCCACAGGGTAAGTTGGAGATGCCTGTGGGGAAGTTAAGTGGAGAAGTTCGGAGCAGAAGGTTGCCAGTGTGCAGCTGTAGGCGGGCAGCTGTGTGCACGTCAGGAGCAGGCCAGGTGGAGCTAGCAGCGCGGGGTTCATGGGGTGCGCGGGGAGCTCTGGGCTGGCAGGGCGCGCCAGTGCTGACAGTGTGGGTGGCGTCCAAGGCCGCTGCCCAGTTAGGCGAGGGCTGAAAGTTGGCCGCTAGATTTCTCAGGGAGGGGTGTGTCGGAGATAGAAGCCTGGCGGGAGGAAGGACAGTGGGGAGGAGGTGCGGGCAGGGCAGAGGTGCGGCGGGATGTGCAGAGATGGGCTGACGACTGTCAGGGAAGTTTTGTTTTTTAAATAGGAAAATTAACAATTGTGTATTGATAAGATTGATTCCGTAAACAGGAAAATACTGATGCAGGAGAAGGAGGGAGAATTGTTGAAACAATGTTCCTAGGGAGTGAAGGGAGGGGCTGGACTTGGCCAGGAGCACCGACAGCGCATGCCGCCGCCGGGTGGCAGAGTGCGGGAGGCGAGCAGCCGGCCCCCGAGGTGTGCAGCCGGCCCCCGAGGTGTGCTGCCGGCCCCCGAGGTGTGCAGCCGGCCCCCGAGGTGTGCAGCCGGCCCCCGAGGTGTGCAGCCGGCCTCCGAGGTGTGCAGCCGGCCCCCCAGGTGTGCAGCCGGCCCCCCAGGTGTGCATCCGGCCCCCGAGGTGTGCATCCGGCCCCCGGAAGTGCCCTCCTCGTGCCTGGTCGTCAGCTGAGAGTGAGGGTGGACAGGTGTAGGAGGTTTGAGGAGACGGAGAAAGTGTGACATCGTCGTCTAAGGGAGTGGAAAGCAAAGGGACCGGGGAAGGGTAGCCTGATTCCTGGGCTTCTTTGGGGGCCAGTGTAGCTTAGAGACCATATATCTCGAGTGAGAATTGTTTGTATCATTTTCATCTTCAGCCTTTTGGTTGAAGGGTGCTGGAGAGGTAGATTTTGGAAGAGGTGGCGTCATGCAGCTGGACGCCACAAAGTGAGCGAGGGTCCTGGAAGCCAACCGTGTGCTGCCGCGGTGACCACAGTGCCCGAGGTTAGGCGGCGGGGAGGGCGGGAGCCGCCGGCTTCCTCTGACCTGTAGTGATCAATGAAAGCAACGTACATGAACAAACATAACCCATTTTCACTGCAAGCTGAGTTTTAGTTTCATTCATTGTACTAATGTGTTTGTTATTCAAAACTATTTCATACTATAGAATTCATCCTTTCGATTACAAAAGAGTCAAATTTCTTCAGGAACCCAGGTAGAAAAATACAAGAACAATCATTTGCCGACACAAGGTAAGAAGTTGCATGATCTTTTTATAAAATACTTCAGGAATTTAAAGAGTAGAGAATTTATACCCAATTTAAGAGTAAAACATTCTAAAGATCATTAAAGCCCCTGTGTATTGTACTTCCCTACTTATTTCCACCCTGACAACATTGCTTTGCTTGTTTTTTTTCTTTTACTACATTGTGTCCCTGTATCAATATAGTATTGTTTCTGTGTATCGCTCCACAATTTTTTTCTCTCAGTATTTTGGTACTCAAGTAATACATGTAAACTCTAGTTTATTGATTTTAATAGCTATGCGGATTCCATGTATATTTGTTATGGTGCGTTTTCCTGTTGCTGGACTTCATGTTTTTCCCCCAGTTTGTCACTAGAATGAATAAGGCTGCAGAACATAGCTGTCTTGTGAGTTTCTCAAAGATACACATCAAGAGTAGGGTGCCGGGGCATACCGGGCTTGTGCTGTAGGGGGTTTTCCCTTTGTTCTGCAGAGTGGTTTTGCCTTTTTTTTTTTTTTTTTTTAAACCATTAGCAGAATATGCTCTTTGTGCTTACCCTTGACCTGGTCAGAATGAAATTGTGGCCAGATGGGTGTGAAATGGTGGGTTAGTATAATTTTAATATCCATTTCCCTGATTACAGGTAAGGTCATATCTTTTTGTATATTTATTTTTTATTTTTTATTTTTTTTTAAAGATTTTATTTATTTGACAGAAACACAGCGAGAGAGGGAACACAAGCAGGGGGAGTGAGAGAGGGAGAAGCAGGCTTCCCGCCGAGCAGGGAGCCCGATGCGGGGCTCGAACCCTGGACTCTGGGGTCATGCCCTGAGATGAAGGCCGTCGCTTAACCAACTGAGCCACCCAGGTGCCCAGTCCTATGGGTTTTTTAACTTTTTGTTTATTTTTTTTTTCTGGCTGCCTCCAAGATCCCTTTTTCTTTTTTTTAAAGGATTTTATTTATTAGAGAGAGAGAGTGAGGCATGCATGAGCAGGAGGAGGGGCAAAGGGCGAGGGAGAAGCAGACCGCCCCCTGAGCAGGGAGCCCAGACCTGAGTGACCTGAGCCAAAGGCAGACACTTAACTGACTGGGCCACCAGCCACCCCTTTCAGATTCTTTTTGATTAATTTTTGAGTTTCATTGTGTGTCTTAGAGGAAAGGTCTTCTAACATGGAGATAATAGGGTGTATTAATTTCATGGACTTGTTTAAGTCCTTACTCGTTTGGGAATTTCTCAGCTATGATTTCTTTAAATAAACTCTCTGTTCCCTTCTCCTTCTCTTCTTCTGGAACCCCAGTTCTTCAAGTGTTTGCCTTTCTGATGGAATCTCATAGCTCTTGTTGGTGTTCTTCAGTCTTTTGAAATCTTAGTTCCTGCTCCTCTTGTAAGTGCATCATTTCTGTCTTCCTGTTCTCCAAGCCACTTCTCCTCCCGTGCGGTCTGCTCGGCTGCAGATGCTGTGTGTTGCAGGCTTCAGCTCATTCATTGAATTCTTCAGCTCCAGAATTCGTTCTTTTTTCATAATTTTAGTCTTCTTAAAGAACTCCAGTTTATTAATTTATTCCTGATTTCATGGCATTGCTTTGGGTTTTCTGTTAACTTGTTGAAGTTTTTGTAAAAACAATTTTGAATTCTTTATCAGTTAGATTGCAGTATTTCATGCCTTGGGTGTGGTTGCTGGAGAATTATTATTATTTTCTTATTGTGATTTTCTTATTGTTATTTCCTTTTTTAAATTTTTAAAATTTTTAAAGATTTTATTTATTTATTTGACAGAGAGAAACACAGCTAGAGAGGGAACACAAGCAGGGGGAGTGAGAGAGGGAGAAGCAGGCTTCCCGCCAAGCAGGGAGCCTGATGAGGGACTCGATCCCGGGTCTCCTGGATCATGACCTGAGCCGAAGGCAGTCGCTTAACCAACTGAGCCACCCAGGCGCCCCTCCTTGATATTTTTAATACTGTTTACAGCTATGGACGCCTATTTCACATTTGAAATAGCAGATACCGCCTTCCTTTTTATGACTTCTTTGGTTTTTACAGTTCACCTTTCTTCTGTATTCCAGGAGGTAGTACAATAGCTCAAATTTGTAGTTTCTTCCTTTCTTCTGTATTCCAGAAGGTGTAATAGCTCAAATATGTAGTTTCTTCCCTGCCTGCCAACTGGGGCCTGTTTTCTGAGCATGGTCCCTGCCTACCGGTCTCAGTGTCCTGGACATACCGGGAGGACACACCGGGGAGACACACCGGGGGTGACACACCGGGGGGACACACCGGGAGCCCGCGGCAGCGTTGGGGCTGTGGTTCAGCACTTGTGCTCCGAGGGAAGCTCCTCGAGCCGGATGCTCCCAGAGTCTTGGGGGGCGGACTTCTGTGGAAGTGCTGAAGCATTCGGCAGGAAGCACGTTCCTTCCCTTTCTGTTTCCCTCCGCAAGCCATGGGGGTCCTTAGAAGTCTGGGCGCTGCACAGGGGGAGGTTCCTTTAGCCACAGCACATAACAGGGCTCACTGGGCAGTCGCTCCCTGCTCTTGCTTTCTACCACTTCCTGGGAGGGGGCGGGGCCGCCACTGCCGTAGCGCTTAGCTGGGCGCTGTCCCCCTGGCAAGGGGCGCCGCTCTGGAACGTTCTTCCCTCTGTGTCCGAACTCCTGTCTGTCCTGTTCCCATGGCACGCTTGGGGCTGCCCTCAAGCAGACTGGACTTCCACCTATTCTTGCCTGGGGGTACCTGCCAAAGCCTGCGGCTCTCTGAGTTTCTTTCCCGGTTGTGAGTGCGAGCGAGGCAGGTTCGCCGACTCCTGGATTGCCATCGCGTACTGAGGTCTTATTTTTAGATGCACAGGTAGGCAAGAATCCTCCTAGATCCCTCGGTGTAAGGTGCTGAGGCGCTTTTATTCAGTTGTGGCTGTCTAATTAGTTGTTTAAAAAGGGGAGAAAACAAGGTATGACTATGCGCAGCCATGATCCTTGATGGTACCTTAAAGTTTCCCAAAGTTCCCCAAATTCTTACTGTTGAATTTCAGGTTTTTTTCTTTATGAGTAGTGCCTCTTAAGTCTTTCTTACCTTAAAGTCATAAGCATATCCTTCTGTATTATGTATAGCTATTCCTGTACTGTTTGTTGAATAATTTAATCTTTTATAATTATGTGATTTTATAAGGTATGTTTACACAGTGCTCGGCATGGGAAACACAGACTTGAGTAAGAGCTCCGTGCTGCTTTCTGTCCCTGGCCTCCCGGGGGGTGTCTGCTTAGAGGCTTCAGGTTACTGCTCACGAACAGCTTGAGAGAATGAAGCTTGAGGGGATTGAATCCTGGTTTCGCTTTATTAGCTGACAGCTTTGGCGTGTTATTTAACCTTAGCCTTGGATTGCTCACCTGTAAAACGGGGCTATTCGTCCCTTCTCCGAGGTGATGAGAAGCGAGGTAACCAGAGCTTACTCTGCCCCTGGGAGGTGGCGACAGCTCTGCATTTATCACATCCAAACAGAACACTCTTTCACGCTCAGAACGTGTGTCCTGCCCCCTCATCGCCCAGGCCGAAACACACTCCAAGGGCTTGTAAACTGACCCTCCTGGTGGCGGTGGTTTCTGAGTTGATTAAGTCGGTTGAACCGCATGAGACTGCTGGTACTGGCTCTTTGGGACATCGCAGACCTACCAGTGATTTCACACAGTGCAGTCAAGACTTCCTGTCTTTCCGGGTGTCACACGCCTTCTCAGGTGCCTGCCAACCTCCAGAACCGACCCCACTTTTCTTCTTTACGTGCTCTTCATGTAGCACCCAGCGGCACGTACTTGAAAACTTTCAAATCCAGGAGTGTTCATGTTGTGACCCATTGGTATATAGGAAGAAAATATTAGAACTTCAATATATTTTTAAAATTCACCTTAATTTGTTGTTGATTTATATATGCTTATTTTATAATAACGTATTACTAATACATTGTGTGATTGGTGTGCTGTTCGTAAACATTCAGACCACGGCAGGTAGGCCTAGATTTTAATGAAATACCCAGTTACTTTGTTAAGCCTCCATAAAGTCCTTGTGATTATTTCCAAAATACCTTTGGGTTCATCTTTTGGGTTAGTTGAACAGCTGTTTCTTCCTCCAGATTATAAACTCAAAAAATAGATATTGTCCTTATTTTTCTTGGTCACACAGATTTAAGTGCCTAGTAAATACTTGAAACTTATATAATAAATTTCTACAGACTAGTAAAATATTAGGAATTCCTTACTTAATGGGTAAAGGACAGTAGTTCACAAAGGGACATGAGCTAAGGAAATGTTTGACCATAATATGAAGTAAATTTAAAACTTTCAATTATATCTGAAAATTAACTCTTGACAATTATATTCTAACAGGCAATCTGTCTCGAAGATCCAGGCCTGTGCCTCCTCGTGATTTAGGCAGTTCGGATAAGGGACAAGTAAATCTCTTTATATTTTTATATATTTAAGCATAGATTACTCAGGCTTAAAATTGCTTAGTTAAGTGATTTAAGTTTCTAAACCATTTGTAAAGGAGGATTTTTAAAAAGGTTTTATTCATTTATGTGAGAGGTGTGAGCGGGGACGGGCAGCGGGAGAGGCTCAAGTGGGCTCTGCGCTGAGTGTGGGGCCTGACGGGCTCGATCTCGCGCCCCTGAGGTCGTGACCTGAGCTGAAACCAAGAGACCCACTGAGGCGCCCCTTATTCTAAAGGAGGTTTTTAACTTAACATCGTGAATGTTTTTGACATAACACCAAACCCTAGTCATTGAATCCTAGAATAGTAGAATCTGGCATTTAAATGTAAGTTTTAGCTGTAGAAATGTGATAAGCTGTCCTTTAGGACAGATGAAAAGAGACCGCCTTGTCCTTACAGACTGCCTCCCCCAGGGAGCCCCCTGAACCAGTGGACTTCCCAGATCCCGAGCATAAAAAGGACGACAAAAAGGAGGAAGAAGAAGAAATTCAGGGAGAAATCAGTCATCCTGATGGAAAGGTTAAAATTTTTTTTTCAAATAATGAATAGTATAAGAAATAAATACAGGTTAAAGTAGAGTCGGAACACTTAGATTCTAAGTTACTTGGTCTTTAAGAGTGTTGAGGGGGCTTAGGAATGTGGTTCCTTGGAGTGTGGTGTCAGCTTGAGCCTCTGGACTCCTCTAAAATGCTCGACACACACGCGTTCAGTTGCCATTTTTCGTTTAGAGCTACAGCAAAAGGAGGAAGACACTTCCTTGTTGAAACTCCGTTGCCCCTGTAAACACGGCAAGCCTTTGCCATCCAGGGCGCTTTTCAGAGCCTCCGCCCGGCCTCACCTTCCTGCACCCTTCCTGCACCCAGCCGCTGGAGGAAGGCCCGGGAAAGGGAGGGACGTGAACAGCTTGTTAGCGGGGGATGAGGTCATCTCCCTCAGGTCTGCAGAAGATTTACTTTTCCAGGTCCCCTAATTGGATCTATTTTAATTGAAATTTTAAGGCCCGAGTTCAGTGCTGGCCTTGCTGCCAGTCTGGAGGCGCGAGCGAAGGACAAAAGGACGCGGTCAAAGGAAGTAGTTACACACTTTTCTGAACAAACCCTGCTTTCGCGGAAGAGACTGTTGGCGGGAAAAGGTTTTCTGTTTGCTAAGAGTTCCGCTGGTGAACGGAAAAGGACTGAAGATGTGCGGGTCATCCCTGTGCACCGGGGGATGAGCGAAGGGGCGCTGCTGGCCGCGAGGGTGCCCCCGCAGCTCTCACTGCGCCACCCCGTCGCCCCGCGGTTCCTAGAAAGTATTCTTGTCGAATAATTCAACTAAACCGTATCCACGCCTCTCGATGTAACTACTGGTTTTTTCCAGCAAGCATAGGGCGCACCGGAGCGTGTGGAATGACACCACGTTTGGAGGGCAGTCAGTGTGGGAAGTTTCACATGTTCCGTGACCCAGTTCTAACAAGTGACTGTCATTACAAAGGGGGCAGGGAGGGCAGTGTTGGAGGTTGAGATTTGAGAGTCATGTCACCAAGTGTTGAGTGTGGACTGTGTTTTGATCCTGATTCAAATAAACTGTAACAAGTCTATTGTGGACCCAGGGAAAACAACAGGGAAGTCACAGTATGATGAAGGAATAATGTTTGTTAGGGGCAGTAATAATCAGGCTATGTTAAAACCTATCCTTAAATCAACTGAAGTGTTTTACATGTGAAGTGATACCTGCGGTTTGCTTTCAAAAAAACTCAGCAGGAAAGAAACTGAAGATGACACAAACAAATGGGAAGACACTCCATGCTCACAAAGGAAGAATGAATATTGTCACAATGTCCATACTACCCCAAACTGCCCACAGAGTCAGTGCAATCCCTATCAAAATGCAACTGCATTTTTCACAAAACTACAATAATACTAAAATATGTATGGAATCACAAAAGACCCTGAATACCAAAAGCAATTAAAAAAGAAAGAATCCCAGACTTTGAGTTGTATTACAGAGCTGTAGTAATGGAACAGTATGGTACGGACACAAAAATCGACACATAGATCATCTGGGACAGAATAGAGAGCCCAAGCTTTTTTTGTTTGTTCTTTAAAAATTTTTTTTTAAAGAGGACAGGGTTTTTGTTGTTACTGTCTTATTAAAGATTTTATTTATTTATTTGATACAGAGAGAGAGAGCGCGCGCAAGCACAAGCAGAGGGAGCAGCAGAGGGAAAGCAGGCTTCCCACTAAGGGGGGAGCCTGATGCAGGGCTTAATCCCAGGATCCTGATATCATGACCTGAGCCAAAGGCAGGCACTTAACCAACTGAGCCATCTAGGCGTCCCTGAACCCATACTCTTATGGTCAGTTAAGCTGTGACAAAGGAAGCAAGAGATACAATGGGAAGAAGACGGTCTCTTTAGTAGATGGTATTAGGAAAACTGGACAGTTACCTGCAAAAGAATGAAACTGGGCCACTTTCTTATATTATACACAATAACAAACTCAAATTGGATTAAAGACCTAAATGTGAGACCTGAAACTATCAAAACTCTACAAGAAAGCACAGGCAATAACCTCTTTGACATTAGTTATAGCAACATTTTTCAACATAGGTCTCCTAAGACAATAAAAACAAAAGCAAAACTATGGGGACACGAAAATAAAAAGCTTTTGTGCATAGCAAAGGAAACCATCAATAAAACAAAAAGGCAACTTACTGAATAGAAGATATTTGCAAATGACATATCTGATAAGGTGTATCCAAAGTATATGAAGAATTTACACAACTCAACATCCCTAAAAGTAATCCAATTAAGAAATGGGCAGAGGACCTGAGCAGACATTTTCCCAAAGAAGACATACAGATGACCAGCAGACCCACGAAAAGATACTCAACATCACTAATCAGGAAAATGTAAACCAAAGCCTCAGTGAGCTATCATGTCATACCTGTCAGGATGGGGGGGAAACGAAGCCCTTGTTGACTGTGGATGGAAACGCAAATTGGTGCAGACTCTGTGGAAGACAGTTTGGAGGTTCCTCAGAAAATTAAATAGAAATACTATGATTCAGTTATTCTGCTACTGGGTATTTACCCAAAGGAAATGAAAACAGTAATTCAGAAAGATATGTGTGCCCTTATGTTTACTCCAACATTATTTACAATAGTCAAGGTGTGGAAGCAACCTAAGTGTACTCTGATAGACAAATGGATAAGGAAGATGTGTATACACACAAAGAGACACACACACACACTGGAATATTACACAGCCATAAAAAGGATGAGATCTTGCCGTTTGCTACAACACAGATGTACCCAGATGGTATTATGCTAAGAGAAATAACAGACTAAATACCATATGATTTCACTCATGTGGAGTCTAAAAAATGAGTAAACCAAAAGCAGAATCAGACTTATAAATACAGAGGACATACTGATGGTTGCCAGTGCGGGGAGAGTGGGGGGATGAATAGATGGGTCAAAGTGAGTGGGAAATACAGGGTTCTAGTTACGGAATGAGTAAGTCACGGGAATGAAAGGTACAGCATAAGGACTGTGGTCGATGACACCATAATAGCATTATCTGGTGACAGGTGGGAAAGCTACACTTGTGGTAAGCACAGTACAACACACAGACTTGCAGAATCACTATATTGTACACCTGAAACTAATGTGTGTCAACTATATTTAATAAAAAAAGAAAACTTGGCAAAGAATGAGTTTGCTTTGGGGAACAGGGGACATGAGAATGGTGTGTTGATGCTTGGAGACAGTGTTTCTGCCATTTATCATGAAAGATTTCACAGTAGGCAGTGTGGAAGGGATTTAGGGGTATTTTTGTCATGTGGTGTTAGGAGGAAATCTGTCCTATTGATAATCTTGTCTCTTTTTTTGTAGATAGAAAAGGTTTATAAGGATGGGCGCCATGTTATATTGTTTCCAAATGGAACTCGAAAAGAAGTGAGTGCAGATGGGAAGACTGTCACCGTCACCTTTTTTAATGGTGACGTGAAACAGGTCATGCCAGATGAGAGAGTGGTAAGTTTCCCGAGGAGTGTTTTTCTCCATGGCTTAAGCATCTCCAGAGAAAACACAAAGGCTTTGTGTCTTTCCAGATCTATTACTATGCATCTGCCCAGACCACTCACACTACTTACCCAGAAGGACTAGAAATCTTACATTTCTCAAGTGGACAAATAGGTAAACTTGTTCTGCCCTCTCCTAGTTAAATACTTTCTTTTCTTTCAAAGTAAAATACTTATAGTAACCTTTTTTAAACAGAAAAACATTTCCCAGATGGGAGAAAAGAAATCACATTTCCTGACCAGACCATCAAAAACCTATTTCCTGATGGACAAGAAGAAAGCATTTTTCCAGATGGTACAATTTTAAGAGTACAAAGGTATGATATCTGTTAAATTTGTTTCTAGATTGACTAATTTTCAACTTCTCTTTCCAAGTGAATTTTTAAAATTTTAAAACATTTATGTGTCATTCAGAATTTCAGTAAGTTTAGCAGTGAGTACAGATACACACTTTGAGAGCAGAAGAAGAGTTGAGCGTTTTGGAGTTCAGACTACACGTATAGGTTCTAATATATAGTCTTTAACCTAGAAATTTAATAGCACTTCACAGAAGAGGAGTGGCAAGTATTTGTACAGAAATAAATTTGGTGGGGTGCCTGGGGGGCTCAGTTGATGAAGTGTCTGTCTGGCTCAAGTCAGGGTTCCAAGCTTCTGGGACAGAGCCCCACACTGGGCTCCATGCTCGCACAGAATCTGCTTTTCCCTCTCCCTCTGCCCCTCCCCACTGTTCATGCTCTCTCTCGAATAAATAAAATCTTAAAAAAAAGAAATTTAATGAAATTTGAAAACAGTAAATAAGACACAGAGCAGGAAAAGCTGCCCTATTAGTTTGCAAGAACAACCAGTGACGGCAGTATTTGAATTAGACTGTATCTCTTCTGTCTTATATTTTGATTTTCTGGATATCCCTGTACCTGCCTGATTAGTAGTTTATTCCTCTAGCCTCCCTCAGTTCTTTAAAATAGCAGCTTCTTTATTCTTCTGAGTGTTACTTTTTTTTTTTTTTTTTAAGATTTTATTTATTTGACAGAGAGAGAGATCATAGGTAGGCAGAGAGGCAGGCAGAGAGAGGAGGAAGCAGGCTCCCTGCTGAGCAGAGAGCCGGATGTGGGCCTCTATCCCAGGACCCTGAGGTCATGACCTGAGCCGAAGGCAGAGGCTTTAACCCACTGAGTCACCCAAGCGCCCTGAGTGTTACATTTCTTGAAATTTGAGACTTTTGGTGATTTTTTTCAATCCACAATACAGAGTTGCTTGCAGTCACCATTCTAATTAAAACCATGGTGAAGGTTTGTCAAATCTGCTGTCCAAGTAGTTTGTACCCTCCTCTTGTAGAGTGCGCATACATTTAACTAGAGTTCTGTGATTAAAAGTTAGCAAAAAACACTAATTCAAATAATGTAGGAACTTCTATGGTCATGGTAGTGTTTTTCCTTAAACATGGTTTGAAACTTTCTTTGGTGCTTAACTAGATAAATACCAATCTCTCCTAAAACTTGAGGAAAATCTCATATGTACATTATACTTTGAGCAATTTCAGAGACTTTTCCATCTTTTTTTTAACTCTTATGTTTTAAATTTTTTATAATAAAAAGTAGAGAAAATCACATGGAAAACTCCACGTACCCATCTGTCCATCTTCGACGTGTTAACTTGTGGCCCATCTTTTTTCATCTGCATTCACGCAAATCCCAGCTATCAGATCACGCACGATTATTCTGGCATTTTTTATTTATAGGGGTGGTTCTTCAGTTTCACTGTGCATTAAAACCACCTGGGACAACTGTTCACTGGCAGACTGCCCGGCCGCAGGGCAATAATTTGCATTGCTGATGAGGCCTCAGGTGATGCCCTTACCCCCGGTCCTGGGGCCGCCCCTGGTACAAGGCGGCCGTCACCCCAGCTTTCAGACCTGACACTTACGTGCGGCACAAATCATATGACATTCACATAAAGTTTGAGAAATGACCAAAATAGAAAAACCCAGAGTTGAGAAGTGGCGATTCACAGTCTGTGGCCGAGCTTTGTGTTTCTAAGGGCACGTGATGCATGGACTGAAGGCTCGGTGTGCATGCCCTGCGGGCACGTCCAGCACTCCGCTCGCTCGGTAACCCGCTAGGCCCTCCCCAGGGATACAGATGCTCTTCCCCAACCTCATAAAGAGCAAGCGCTCACACTGCTTATAACTTAGTGAAAAGAATAAAGGTCAAAACTAAAAGCCTTATTTAAAGATTTTATTTATTTGAGAGAGAGACACAGCAAGAGAGGGAACATAAGCAGGGAGAGTGGGAGAGGGAGAAGCAGGCCTCCCGCCGAGCAGGGAGCCTGACACAGGGCTTGATCCAGGGTCTCCAGGATCATGACCTGAGCCGAAGGCAGCCGCCTAACTGACTGAACCACCAGGCACACCTGAAAGCCGTATTTTAATATAATGCCCAATTTTTCGTAGAGGTGGAATACATGTAAAGTTAAAAAAAAGCCTAGGCATTTTGTAATGAAAACATAAATTAAAAAGTTTTCATGGGCACATTTAAGTGCTAATCTGATCAGTGGAAACTATCAGCCTGAAGCCAAAACAGGATGGGAAAATTTTTCACTTTCTTGCAAAGAAAGTACTGTGCAAGGAGAGGACCAGTGGAGGTTCTAGAAGAGGAGAGAACTGCAAGAATCAAAAGGCTACTTTCAGATCATTTTCCTGTTATATATTTAATATTTTAAAGAAACTAAATTTTATTTTAAATTTACAGAGATGGCAACAAAATCATAGAGTTTAATAATGGCCAAAGAGAACTACACACTGCCCAGTTCAAAAGACGGGAGTATCCAGATGGCACTGTTAAGACTGTATATACCAATGGTCATCAAGAAACAAAATATACATCTGGTCGAATAAGGGTTAAAGACAAGGATGGTAATGTTCTAATGGATACAAAATTGTAATGGTCCTGCGCATGGCTAATCATGAAATAACACTAACTTGATTTTCTTGTTAAAAAATGTACATTTCTTGTGGTTTCTGTAGTTTAATTTATATGTGCTGTGTGTGTATCTATATAAACGGAAAAGATTGTTGGATTATAAAATAAAATGTCATAACTTTTTACATTCTTTGAAATGTATAAGAACAGCTTTCATTTTTAATTCACCTGTCTTTCTACAGTTAAATGCATGACTAAGAAAAGCATTATTTGTTATAAACTGGATGGACTGCAAAAATAACAAGCACTTTTAGTGAGGATGGTTCTAAAAACCCAGAAGCACGAGAAATAAAATAGCACAGATTTTCCATGAGTACAGCAGCCATGAAACAAGGACTTGCAGAAAAAGTTTACTCAAGAAGTAAGAGAATGTCTCCAGTCAGAATATACTGTGTTCAGTTAGTACTAAGTAAGATTAAAGCATTTTATCTCCTGAAGAAGGTTCTTTAGTTGTAAAAGAATGGGAAGTGAAAACTGAATGAATACAGATAGGTCAACCACCAAAAGAGGTAGAAGAGTTCACTCTGTGAGTACAGATCATCACAGGTGAAACATTTACTGGTTCTTGGGAGACGAGAATGGAGTGGGTGGGAAAATAACTAGGGCTGGTGTTGACTGTCAACCACAGGTCCCCTGATGTTACAACCTATGAAACTGTAGGTCGACAGAAGCAAGATGTCCTTGAAGGAAGGACCAGTCGTCTGCATATCAATTTACTATAATAATTACAGGTTGAGTCATTTAAGTGCAATGTACAGTAATACCAGCAATTTGACTCCCATTTTTAAAAACAGCGAAATGTATCAATTCCAGATTTCCATAAGAACTGAATATGAAAAAAGCTGTAAGCTTACGAAATAAGGAATTGTATATATTACTTCAGGATAGAGAAGGATTTTAAAATGAGACACAGTGCAAACTTAAAAGGTTGATGAATGAAAGGTGTGTCCAAAGATACCACAAAAAAGGAGACAGGACGCCTGGGTGGCTCAGTTGGTTGAGCAACTGCCTTCAGCTCAGGTCATGATCCCGGAGACCCGGGATCGAGTCCCACATCGGGCTCCCTGCTCGGCGGGAAGCCTGCTTCTTCCTCTCTCACTCCCCCTGCTTGTGTTCCCTCTCTAGCTTTGTTTCCCTCTGTCAAATAAATAAAATCTTTAAAAAAAAAAAAAAAAGGAGAAAAGATGAGCCACAGACTAGAGGACATACATACTTGACAAAGGATTACTATCTAAAATATATAAAGAATTCCTACAAATCAGTAAGATAATTACAAACAACTCAGTAGAAAAATGGACAAAGGATATGAACAAGCAAACAAGTGACTATTAAACCAGTGAATACATACTGAAATGAGATACCTTTTAATACGAGTATCAATACTGGCAAATAAGAGTGTGGCCATACCACACACATTGCCAAGGAACTCAGACTATCGATGGTAGTAAATGGAGTAAATCCACTTTTTGGAAAGCAATTGCGTCATGACCCAGTAAGTTCCACTACTGAGTATATGTACTAGAAAACTATGTTTGCAAGGGGCCCTAGAGAAGAATATTTGTAATTGAGAAGAAAACTGGTGGGACACCTGGGTGGCTCAGTCGGTTGAGCGACTGCCTTCGGCTCAGGTCATGATCCCGGAGACCCCGGATCGAGCCCCACATCGGCTCCCTGCTCGGTGGGAAGCCTGCTTCTCCCTCTCTCACTCCTCCTGCTTGTGTTCCCTCTCTCGCTGTGTTTCTCTCTGACAAATAAAATCTTTAAAAAAACCCCCCCAAAAACTGGTAATAACCTAACTATCAACAGAATTACGTGCAGAGATGGATAGGAGAGTGAAAGTGAATTAAAGAAAGCTATGCGTACCAACATGGATAAACCACACAAATAGTGAGAAAATGGAAGGTGCAATAGCACACTCATTAAAATATATACAGCAGTACTATACCTTGCTTTATGGATGCATTCATATGCACTAAAATAAGAATATAAGGATAATAAGCCAAATTCATAACAGCGCTCACCTCTGCAGGGAAGAGAATGACTGGGAAAGGGCACTAATGGGAATCTTCAACTGTACGGAGAGGTCTGTCTTCTGAAACTTAATATACACTCATGATAAAATGAACTTCATTTTTTATGTGCCTAAAATATGTGATTTTGAAATTATTGTAAAGTAAAACCAAAAATATTTGAAAGCAAGTATTTATTAACTTTTTCAAACAATTCCTGACAGTTTAACATGTATGGGAAAAAAAAAGCCAGCACTACTGCAGATCAAGTCAAGAAAAATAAGCCTGAAATGGCTTACACGTAACAGAAAACTTTCTTCTGGGCTGCTATATAGATGCTCTGCACGGTCTACCTGAAAAAAACAAAATGCATGTTATTTAAAACCGTTGCTTAATTAAATGTTCAAACTAGTTACCGAATCACTTGTTATATTTATGTGGATGAATAAACAGCTGGTTACCCAAGTATTTTATTTATTTATTAGACAGAGACACAGCCAGAGAGGGAACACAAGCAGGGGGAGTGAGAGAGGGAGCAGCAGGCTTCCCGCCGAGCAGGGAGCCCGATGTGGGACTCGATCCCGGGTCTTCGGGACCATGACCTGAGCCGAAGGCAGTCGCTCAACCAACTGAGCCACCCAGGCGCCTCAATAGCTGGTTACCCAAGTATTTTAATAACTTTGTTATTAGGTCATGGATTGTTCTGTGCATACCTTATCCTAGTGTGCTTAAATTACTTAAAGTGCCCACTTCCTTCTGCTCTTCTGCCCATCCCTAGCAACTATGTAATACTATGATAGTTGTTCCAAGCATTCTGACAGATACAGATCTTCTTTGATTCCCGTATTCAGTAGGTAAAAAGGGTCTACGAAAAAGTCTAGAAGAGAGATTCTTGTTCAGCTTTGTCGTCAATTCTTTGAGAAATTAAGGAAAGTCTGAAGGTGCACTTATGGGCAATCAAGCATCAATCCCCACTGTATCAGTCATATGCCTGACGCTGACTATAACCGGGAAGAAGGGGTCATGCTACTTACATTACTCGTCTCGGTCCGCCAGCCCCATTTCTACTAATGACATATGAACTGGATACTGTTCGTCTTCATATAATGTCACTATTTGTTCTGGTGCCTGAGCCTAAAATGAAAAGACAGTTGTCAAGAAGATACAGTAAGGTCTTTGCTGGTTTTTCCATTCTACATCTGGCCTGTATTGCATACAAAGGAAAACACATTCTCCAAATTTATTAATAATTTATATTTTAAAAAGGTCTTTGTGATGGTTTCCCTTTAAATCTCCTTCTTTCCATTCTTATACTTTATTTAAAATGTACTAACTCCAGGGCGCCTGGGTGGCTCAGTTGGTTAAGTGACTGCTTTTGGCTTGCGTCATGATCTGGGAGTCCCAGGATGGAGTCCTACATGGGGTTCCCTGCTCTGCGGGGAGCAGACTCCCTTCTCCCTCTGACCCTCTCCCCTCCAAATTTCTCTCATTTGCTCTCTCTCAAATAAATAAAATCTTAAAAAATAAAATGTAACTCCAATCCAAAGTTTTCCTAGATTAAGCCAATGGACTTTAACACTACCGTCCCTGTTAAAATTCATTTATATCAATGGGGTGCCTGGGTGGCTCAGTGGTTAAGCCTCTGCCTTTGGCTCAGGTCTTGATCCTGGAGACCCGGGATAGAGTCCCACATCGGGCTCCCTGCTCGGCAGGAAGCCCACTTCTCCCTCTCTCACTCCCCCTGCTTGTGTTCCCTCTCTGGCTGTGTTTCTCTCTGTCAAATAAATAAAATCTTTAAAAAAAAATTCATTTATATCCTACCTGTAAGGCATTATACTTTCATGCATAAACTGAGCAAACTGTGAATGATATTACATGAGTAATTACATGTCTGTAAGAATGCTTACTAGCCCCGTCTGTATTTCCACTGGCTTCTTGAGAGAAACTGTACATAAGCTATCTACACTACTCTGTAAACACAAAAGCATGATGTGTACAGAGGTTTTCAGAAAGCACTTTCTAGTAACAGCAGTGTTTCATTAAGAGTTCATTCTTGTCAGAGCCAGTAAATCAGGAATCCCCAAATCCTGGGTCCCAAAATCAGGGTGGGTTAGGTTGAAACAGCAGTGCTGAGGACTGGGGTGAACTCGAGTACATTTCCATTCTAAGGAGTTGCCCTATTGCTACAACTGACTGCCATTTTGGAAAACAGATCTAGGATTCCTAGAAGTTATAATATTTAATCAGAAGTCAAGTACAGACTTTTCAGGTAAATTTTTCCAATTTTAAAACAGGTTCAGGCCAGATTCTGCCTGTGGAGTACTCCTTGTGACATGCGAAACCTCTAAAGAAAGCATATTTATACTTAACACCATATGAACTTCATATGAACATTTATTTTTTTAATGAATGTGTTGTATATGTGTGATATAGGGGCTGTGTGTTGATTGTGTGGTGTGTGTATTGCATACGTAGTGTGAATGGGGTATGTGTACGCAGGATGTGTTGTACTTTCTTTCTAATGATTTACTGTTGGGGCGAGAGAGCCTGTGTGCCCGGGCCGGGGGAGGGGAGAAGGGAGAGTCTGGCGCGGACTCAGGAGAGCGCCAGCTGAGCTGCCCAGGCCCTCGGGGGGGTGTGTTGGGTTTGTGTCAGGCATTTTGTCTGTTTCCGTGTGCTGTGGGCGGCGCACAGTGCCACCTGTGTAATGAGTCTGGCCCTAGGGGGCTCTGAGGTGTGCGAGCTGCATGTCTGCAGGGCCCAAGGCCCGCGAGCGGTGTCTGTGGCGCGTGTCACGTGTGTTTCGTGTGTGCGCGCTGTGTATGCGTGAGGACTACACATGCGGCACGCCCAACATGTACGTGTGTGTGCATACACTGCGTGTGCTGTGTGTGTATCGTGTGTGCAGTACATACATGCTGTTTGCGTCTGTGTGCACAGTGTGTGGTGTGTGTGTGTGTGTGTGCGCGCGATCCGCCTTAGTGTGCAGTGTATGTTGCTGTCTGTTGTGTGTCCCAGTGTCGTGTCTGTGTGGTGTGTGGTGAGATTCCCGTGCTGTGCACTGTCCACTTCTCCGTGTGTGTGGTGTTTTGTGGTCTGTGTGAGCTCTATGTTCAGTGTGTGTGGTGTGCGTGCACTGAATGGCTGTATGTGGCCTGCGGTGTGTGTGTGGCATCCGTGACCACGTGTGCCCTGTTGTGTGCGGGCGGTACGGGTACCGGCCGATGCGGTGCACGTGATGAGCGTGTGTGCGGTGTGTGGGAGCGTGGCGTGGGTGCGGAAGGCCTGCGCTTCCTGGAGGGACGTGTGTGTTATGCTTGGTGTGTTGGATGCTGGGTGTGTGGTGTTGGGTGTTGGGGCTGCAGTTTATCTTGTACGTTCCGCGTGTGCAGTGTGTGTCTATGTCTCTATCACGCGCACGGTGTGAGTGCAGTACGTGCGGTATTTTTCAGTGGCGCGTATTTTTGAGTTGTTCGTGTGGCTTTGGTTACGTGTGGTGCCTGTGGTGAATGTGGCAGAACGGGACTTCTGGGGTTCTGTGGGGGATGCCTGCTGTCCACACGATATGTGGTGTCTGTGTGTCCTGTATGTTCTGGTGTGTGATTCTTGCCTGTTCCGTGTGTTCAGTGCGTAGTGTGCGTACCGTGTGGTATATGTGTTCTCTGAGTGCGGTTTTATGATGCATGTGCTGTGTGTGTGGCTTGTGTGGTGTATGCTCTGTGTTGTCTGTGTGCTGAGTGCGTGCTGTGTGGGCGTCCATGCCATATGTTTTGTGTGTTCTATTCCGTAAGCAGACTGTGTGTTGCATATTTTTGTGTGTGCTCCACGTGGACTGGGAGTGCTGTATGTGTTGATTTGAACCTTTTGATGCAGATTCTCCCGCACATGGCTGTGACCAGAATCCCCACTCTGGGAAGGCAGCTCAATGTCACTTCCCAGACACACCCATCCACTTATCATTCAACGGTCTGCTAAGGACGAGCTCAAAGACCGTGTCCTGTTCTGACCTACGGATGGAAATAGTCCTTCTTGTACCTACACTTCTTTTGTAGAATGTGTCTCATTTTACCTACTTATTAGTGGTTTATGAATGTTTCATTTCTCTTACTGACTTATGAGTTCGTTGATTATAGGATTACATGAGTGATATTTTATATCATTGTAGGGCAATAAAAATTTGCTAAAAATAAACAAGCATAATTTAAAAAGCTTAAAATTAATCTTGTATTTACAGATTCATATGCTTTAAAGCATTTTTTTTTTTTTTGCATCTAGAATTGCATAGATAGAACGCACTTTAGAAAGTGAATAGGGACCCTAGAAATATCTTCAATAAGATTTTGGATAATTAAGATAGATAGTTACCATGGAAGAAGCATAAAGTTGTTTTCCTTGAAGACAGTCTATCATAGCCCACAGTGCCTCCATGCTCCACTTGGGACAATATGGTATTCGTGTCTTTCCTGGATCTCTTAAGGGAGGTTTAAACCCTGCCAAGAGAACCTTTATGGCACGGGCTGGATACTGCATAAGGTGAAGAGGAATCTGACGCAGTCTGTCACAAAAGAAATTCTTAAAATGTTCAGAATGTCACAATTAAAATTCTCTAAGAGCTAAAGCTGTAAAAAATGAGAAAAATTTATGACATTGGATTTCACAATGAATTAGCTGTGATACCAAAACCACAAACAACAGAAGAAAAAATAAATCTGACTATAGCAAAATTGAAAACTCTGCAAAGGACATAATCAACAGTGAAAAAGCAACCTATAGAATGTGAGAAAATATACACTGAAAAGTAGACATTTCTTCAAGAAAGATACATAAATGGCCAACAACCACAGGAGATGGTGCTCAATATCATTAATCAGGGAAATGCAAATTAAATCCACGGTGAGATACAACTTCACACCCAGTAAGGTGGCCACTACCAGGGCGCCTGGGTGCCTCCGTTGGTTAAACGACTGCTTTTAGCTCAGGTCACGATCCTGGAATCCCAGGATCCAGTCCCGCATCAGGCTCCCCACTCAGCAGGGAGTCTGCTTCTCCCTTTGCCCCTCCCCCTTCTCATGCTCTCTTTCTCAAAAAAAAAAAAAAAAAGGTGGCTACTATCAAAACACCAGAAAATACCAAGTGTCTGTGAGACTGGAGCTCTTGAACACTTCAGTGTAAAATGGTTGTTACCGAGCTGTTATGGAAACAGTTTGCTGGTTTCTACAAATACTAAAAATAGAATGAGTATGATCCAGCAATCCCACTTCTCAGTATAAACCCCCAAAGAATTGAAAGTAGGGTCTTGAAGAGATATACGTGCACTCATGTTCATACCAGCATTATTCACAACAGCTAAAAGGTGGAATAAACCCAAATATCCACTTGTCCATGGCAGTGAACACATATGATGGAATATTATTCAACCTTAAAAAGGAAGGAAATTCTGACACGTGTTACAATGTTGCGAACCTAAAGGAACCTAAAGGAAATTATGCTACGTGAAATAAGCCAGTTACAAAAGGACAAATACTGTATGACTCATATGGGATACATAGAACAGTTAAGTTCATAGGGAAAGAGAGTAGAATGGTGGCTGCCAGGGGCTGGATGGAGGGGAAATGAATGGGGAATGTTGTTTAAAGAGCACAGTTTTAGTTTTGCAAAATGAAGAGTTCTGGAGGTTGGCTACATAACAATGAATATAATTAACATTAGCGAACCATACATTTAGAATGGTTAAGATGGCAAATTTTATGATACATGTATTTTACCACAATTAAATATTACAAACGAAAAATGGAAAATAGTGTTGGCGAAGATGTGGAGAAACTGGAACGCTTGTGTGCTGCCAATGGTAACGGAAGACGGCACAGAGCTGCAGGAGTCTGGCAGCTTCTCGGGAAGTTACGCCTGCCACACGCCCCAGCACCTCCACCTCTGGTGTACATACCAAACGACTGGCAGCTACGGGCACGTTCATGTCCGTGGCACCACTACTCACGGTAACGGAGGACGAACACAACCCCGGTGTCCATCAATGTATGAACACACAGACATAGTGCAGACACACAAAGGACTGTTATGTAGCCATAAAAATGAAATACCCATACATGCTACAACTGAGTGCACTCTGAACTTTATCGTAAGTAAAATAAACCAGATACCAAAGGACAAATACTGTAGGACAGCACTTACATAAGGTGCCTAAAACGGGACAAATTCAGAGACAGAAAGTAAAAAATGGTTACCAGGAGGTGAGGCAGGGGGGATGGAATGTTACTGCTTAGAACAGAATTTCTCTTTGGGAACAGGAAAACATCCTGAAAACGGACAGCAGCAATAGCTGCACAACAACCCGAATATACTTAACGACAGTTAAATGTATACTTAAAAACAGTTAAAATGGTAAATTCTGTATTTTACCACAATAAAAAATTTACAGATTTTTTAAAAATCCTAATAGCTTTAAAATAGTTTTTCTCTTAAAAGAAAAGCCAAAACTTTCCCAACAATTATTATTTAAAAAACCTCTAAGAATTCTCATTCAACTAAGTTGACTTAAAAAAACAACAACCACCTGTTTATTGTCAGTTTTTCAGTTGAACCATAATCAACAAATTGTACCAGGACAGCTAGAGGGTTAAATTCTTTAACAGACACAATCTTTGCTCTATACCATAAGCCATCATCATATTCTGCAAGGCAAGGCATTTCTGGAAAGAAAGAAAAAGGAAAAAAAATCACATTACCTTGTATTTTCTTTAAAAAATGAGTTTTTTTAAATACAGAAAAGTACGAAGAAAGCGTAATCACATTCAGATTTAAAACAAACAGCAGTCTGTCATATGTTGGATTCTGCTTTTTTCTGTTTATAATTTATACACCTTGTTTTTTCCTAATTCTTAAGACGTAAGCTCTGAAGAAAGGCATTTTTCCCATTCTCAGAGTTTCTAGCTCTTTTGCCCATGGCTTAGACTATCCTTCCAATGCCTGCACTTGTTAGACTCCCAAAATTTCATTTCACTTAAGCCATCATCTTCTGCAAAAGATAATGAAATGGTTTCTGCTATTCCTTTCAGTTTTGTCCTCCAATCCATTTTCTATAAAACCATCAGAATTAAATTAAAAAATTCAGTTGCCCTTCCTTAAAATTCTTCAATGGCATTATAACCGTCTACAATATCAAGTCCATAGTACTGCAGCTACAGGGTTCCTCACAATCTACTCCCAGCAAACTCCTATCACATGTTCTCAAGTGTTACCTACTTTAGTTCGTGGGGGTTCCTGTGTAAAATGTTCCCCATGCCCTTTTCTGGATAAACATGTGTTTCAAACATCAACTCCAACATGATTTTTATAAAAACCCCTAACTACTACTAGTCTTTTGTTTCTCTGTGACCCAATGGTACTGGGCATACACCTTTGATATGAGCTGTTACTTTCATACTGAACTTGGTTTTCTTGTCCCCTCTTAGCTAGCCCATTACTCCTTATGTGCAGAACTGTATTTGTATTCCTAATTTAGAACCTGTTACAAGCAGTTGCTCAATAGAAAATGTGCTAATAAATGAATGCTAGGCTTGAGCAAAACTGTGGGAAAATTAGTATAGTATGTATTTCCCTTCTCTTCATACACTTTCAGATTTCAGAGTAGACGGAATACACTTTGGGCTCTTGTCTTGACCTCCTTCCATCCCTGTCTTTATGTTATCTTTTATATTCTTTTACACATATTCCCCACAAAGGTGCAGCTGTGGGCAAGTGGTATTTACACACTACATTACTCTAATGCACAAACATTTCTATTCAAGAGTTTTAAACAATTTCTTTGTGCTTATAGAGAAGATTATCAATAGAACAGCAAAGAATGTATTCTAATAGAGCTGTCTGCACAGTAAGCAATTGACCGAATCACCGTTAATGGTCTCAGCTTTTACCATTTCCAGCCTTAAAAAACATGGCTGAAGATTCATCTCAAAATAGAACTAAAAAAACCAAAACCCCCCAAACCCCGAAAAACCTACTTGTGTTATATTAACCTACAAAACTTTTTAATAAGCACTTGCTTATGAGTCAACTTGTACATATACATACCTAAAAAAAACTTATTGAAGAATAAAAAATAAAATACCTACAGAAAAAGTAAAATACTCACAAAAAAATAAAATGCCCACAGAAAGTGGAGCTATATATAGCTCCATGAATGATCACATTACACGCAGAATGTTTCTGTGACTTCCCTTGAGTCAAGAAGACGAGAAAAGAACTGCTTCTTCCAGACTACAAATTTGGGTTTATAAGAAAAAAATCATGAATTTATTCTTCCACTCATTCAACAAATGTTTATGAGCACCTAACTTGTGCAAGTGCCCTTCTAACTGCTAGAGACACAGCAGTATGAGTCCCTGTGTCCCTTGAAAGAGGAACAAAGCCCTGGAGAACACTGGCGTAGGGGAGGGCGGCGGGCAGTGCTACTTTCTATGGGGAGGAGAGGGAACACCTGCAATATGGGGGACAGTTGAGCAGAGATACGAACTGCCGCACAGTTTGGGGGAAGAACAGTCCAGGCAGAAGGAATAGCAAGTACTGTTTATCAGCCAAACATGAGTCACAACTAATTAAAATCTCACTGAGTAAAATCAGGTAAGTCTTTAGGCTGATGTTTTCCTTTGCTTTAGCATATCTTCTGATATGTACAAAATGGTATGATTCAATATACCTCTATATACCGCATCCTGATAAAAATGTATAGGCGCCACTTCTGCCTTTCAGAAATGGTCAATACCAGTAATGAGATACATTTTCTTCATAGAAGAAGCACAGATATTTCTAAATATGGGTAGAAATGTCTTAGAAGAAAAAAAAAAACCACGAGTTGACCTATCCTGACAGGACAGGACACAAACTAAGCTCCCCTACCCTACTTCAAAATTAACAGTGTAAGTGGTTTGTAATTAAAATTACTGCCATTCAGGTCTGAATGACAACTCTAACAATCTGAGCTAATGGCAAAATCTCAAGCTTAGAAAAATCATCTTTATGCAATTTCCCAGTGCAGCCTGAGTTTTAGAAAACCCAAGTGCCAGACGGAAGGCAGTTACTTCCCTTTTCTTACTTCACTCATCTAGAAAATGAGGAAGATCAACTAGAGAGTGTCTTGAGGAATCAAAGAGATCACGATCACGCATATAAAGTATATGAAAATATCATGATTTCACTCATACATGGAATTTAAGAAAAACAATAGGGGAAGGGAAGGAAAAGTAAGATGAAAACAGGGAGACAAACCATAAGACACTCTGAACTCTAGGAAATAAACTGAGGGCTGCTGGAGGGAGGCAGGTGCGGGAGAGGGTAACTGGGCGATGGACATTAAGGAGGGCACTTGATGTATGTAATGAGAATTGGGCGTATGCAACTGATGAATCACTAACGTCTACTTCTGAAACTAATAATTTACTATATGTTAGTTAAACTGAATTTTAGTAAATATTACAAATACATCAGTTAACATTAGAAATAGCTGAACCTCCAAAGCCCTTAAAATAAAACAACGGTTTATTAAGAATCCCATTTACTTAGATGATTTCGTATACCTGCTCTAAAATCTGTCAGAGGAGGAAATGTCTCCACATTCTTATTAAATCTGCGCAGTGCTTCATTAAGGCTCTCGGACTCAGATTCCCAGCTGATCCCACTGTCCTCTGTATCA
The DNA here is from genome assembly GCA_004023965.1 of Spilogale gracilis. NCBI lineage: Eukaryota > Metazoa > Chordata > Mammalia > Carnivora > Mephitidae > Spilogale > Spilogale gracilis. The sequence goes on along the minus strand of PITA01001893.1, from coordinate 152,747 downwards.
CTATGCTGGTTAAACAGCGTACAGCTTTCTACGGAATCAAGGCAAATATACACCTAAGTGGGGGGAAGGGAAGGAAAAAAACTTTCAAATTCTGTTATTTTTAGTATTCACTTATATGGACAAAGTTACTGTGGTGGCCTCTAACTATAGCCCTGGTGATCCCTTGTCCAGTGCCCCTCCCACACGGTACCAGAGTTGATCTTTGTGACCAAAAGCACATGACATAAGTGATGATATACGACTGCTGAGATCAGACCATCAGAGACATGCGGGCTCCGTCTTGGTGGTATGCTCTTTCCACAACTGTTCTCTCAGGAAAGCGTGCAGCCATGTTCTTAGCAGGCCAGTGGGGAGGCCCACAGGGCCAAGAACTGAGCCTTCCAGGTAACATCCATGAGAATCTTTTTGGAAGTGGGTCCTGCAGCGCCCACCGCGCCCCGCCCCGCCCCCAGCATCCTGGCTGAGGTAAGTAGTTCCACTTACTTAAGTAGCTCCTGGATTTCTGACTCTCATACGTGTTTTAAGCTGCTAAGTTTGGGGTAATTTGTTATGCAGCGATAAATAATATGAAAAGAAATCATTATAAAAACCCACACAGTTGTACATTACTATTTTCCTTAATGGAATTAAAGAGCAAATTTTCCCTTGTCTGTGAAAAAATGGTTTACTACGTAAAATAGCTGAAGGAACTGCCAGTTCTACTTAATTTGTCACTTTTTTTCTTCTTGTTAGGCAAGGACATATAATTGAATTTTCTTTAGGGCTCTTATTTATTCAATCAATCCTTATTGAGTGCCTCCTATATATTAGGCAGGATGCTGGGGACACATCTGTGACCAAAAGGGCCCCAAATCCCAGTCTTCATGTAATTACATTTTAATAGGAAGCAGACAAACAGTAAGAAAGTGTGTCAGAAGGTGATAAATGACATGGGAAAACAGAGCAGATTAAAGAGTATCTAGAGTTCAGTGTAGGAAGACAAAAAGGAAATGAGATGTTTAAGATTTCAAAGGTGGAAATAGTTCTGCCTTGAAAATGTAATATTGATATAAATATGACTAAAGCAACACAACACTGGAACCCCAGCAAGTGCTACTGAAACACTTGCTTTAGTAACAAGTGTCTGAAAAGGAAATTATACAGCGGGCACAGTGGAGGTCAATTATTTAAAATCATGAAAATGGGAAGAGGAGTTAAGATGGCAGAGGAATAGGGGGGCCCTGGGCTTGCCTTGTCCCTTGAACGCAGCTAGACAAACATCAAATCATTCTGAATACTGCAAACATTGATCTGGGGACTGTGAGAAGAAAACTGCACATCTACACGTAGAAAAATGACCACCTTGTGGAAGGCAGGGGCTGCAGAGAGAGGAGTAGGGGGAGAAAGGAACTGTGGGTGCTGTGGAGGGGAAGGAGCCCGCATGGTGGGGGAGAGAGAGGGAGGGAAGGAAACAGTGAGGCAGCATTGCAGGGTATGACACAAGAAAAACTCTTCCCCAAACTACTGACCGGGAAAAAAGAAGCGTGGATTCCCACGGATTACTATAAGCAGCAGAGTGCAAAGTCTGAAGTTTTAGACGTGCCTGCTATTACTGAGGTCATGCCTGGTGGGCTGAGTGCTACTCCTGGTGGGAAGGAGGGCTGAGACCCTGAAGCAGGCGGCGTGGTCTCAGGGCCCTAACACGGGAACAGAGCCCCAGCTGAGGGCAGCGAGCCTTGGTGCTGGCTTTCTGCTACGCTTTACCATAGACTCCAGAAACCTGCACTGTCATGCAACCACTTTTCTGGGACAAATGGCAAAAGCATGGCAAGACCCTCCCCAAGAAGAGCAGTGTGGATCCGTGTCCTGTTGGTCCGTACAATCTGGAGTTCTGAAACGCAGCCACATGCCCGAGATAAAACGGGAGTACTGCCACATGACACAGACAGGGCGAAGGCAGGGATCTATCAGAAGCTGGGGGCACGGGGGGTGATGCTGCCCTTCCGTGAGGGCTTCCCCAGGAGAGCTGGGAGAGGATGAGAGAGCAGGGTGACTCCATCCCTCCCCACCCTTCCCCAGCACTGACTGACCTCAGGGAACAGTAAAGCACCCCTCCAGTGGAGACTGCAAAGCCCCGTCCCCTGTGGCTTGCAGCTGCATCTCCACTAGGGCAAGTCAGCCTGAGAATCAGTGCAGCAGGCCCCTTCCTAGAAAACCAGCACAGACCTCTCACATTCACCAAATCTGATCGTAAGAGTGCCGCAAAGCCTCAGTTCTAGGGGAAGTAGATTTAGCTGCTGCTGCCGTTTTTTTTTTTTTTTTTTTTTTCCCGGATCTAGTTTCTTTTAATAAGCAGACCAAGACACATCTAGGTAAAACACAGTGGACAAGGTCCACACACCCCCGCCACTGCAGGCAAGGGGAAACTCTGCAGAGGACTGACCTGAGGGTAGGAACATCAAAACGCAAAAACAGACTGATACAGGATTCCCCCACTTTTTTTTTGGACCTCTTCTTAATACAGTAATTACTCCCAGAACCAGGAATATGATAGGTTAACAATCATACAAAAAAAACAAAACAGTATCCTAGACAAAATAACAAGATGGAAGGATTCATCCCAAAAGAAAGAAGAGGAAGAACTAACAGCCAGGGATTTAACCAATACAGATAATAAGTGATCTGTGTGAAACAGAATTTAAAACATTTATAAGGATAGTAGCTGGGCTTGAAAAACACATAGAAGACAAAAAATTTTTATTGCAGAAAAAAAAACCCTAAAAACCAGTCAGGCCAAAATTTAAAATGCTATTACTGACTGGATGACTTGAGCAGAGGAAAGAATCAGTGATACAGAAGATAAAATTCTGGAAAATAATCAAGCTGAAAAAAAGAGGGAAAGAAAGGTGTTGGGTCACAATTACAGACTTAGGGAACTCAGCAACTCCTTAAAGCTTAATAACATTCATATCATAGCTGTCCCAGAAGAAGAGAGGGAAAAGGGGCAAAAGGTATATTTGAGCAAATTATAGCTGAAAATTTCCCTCAGCTGGGAAGGAAACAGACATTGAAATCCAAGAAGCACAGAGAACTCCCATTAAATGCAACAAAAGCTGGCCATGACCAAGACATATCATACTCAAATTCACAAAACAGACTAGGAAAGAATCCTGAACGCAGCAAGAGAAAAAAGTTCTTAACCTACAAGGGAAGATGGATGAGGCTCGCAGCAGACCTACCCACAGAAACTTGGCAGGCCAGAAGACAAGGACAGGGAGTATTCAACATGTGGAACGGGAAAAATATGCAGCCAACTCCAGCGAGGCTGCCATTCAGAACAGAAGGAGAGATAATGAGTTTCCCAGAAAAAAACTTAGGAGTTCATGACGACTAAACCAGCCCTGCAAGAATATTAAAGGAGATTCTCTGAGTGGGGAAAAAAAGCACCCGAAACAACAAAGACTAGAAAGGAGAGAAAACACCACCAGAAACACCAACTTTACAGGTAACACAGTGGCACTAAATTCCTATCAACCATCACTCTGGATGTAAATGGACTCAGTGTTCCAATCAAAAGACACAGGTCATCAGAACGGATCTATATGCTGCCTACAAGAGACTCATTTCAGACCTAAAGACACCTGTAGATGGAAAATGAGAGGATGGAGAACTGCCTATAATGCTAACACATGCCCCTCAAAAGCTGGAGTAGCCATATTTATATTAGCCAAACTAGATTTTAAACCACAAACTGTAATAAGAGATGAAAAAGGGCACTATGTCATAATTTAGGGGTGTATCCAGCAAGACCTAACAATTATAAATATTTATGCCTTCACCTTGGGAGCACCCAAATATATAAATCAATTAATAACAAAGAAACTCATGATAATAATACAGTAATAGCAGAGGACTTTAATACCCCACTTACTGGAATGGACAGATCATCTAAAAAGAAAATCTACACGGAAACAAAGGCTTTGAATGATACACTGGGCCAGGTGGACTTAATAGACATGTTCAGAATACACCAGCAGAATGCACATTCTTTTAGAGTGCACATGGAACATTCTCCAGAATAGATCACCCACAGGGTCACAAATCAGCCTTCAATAAGTATGGAAAGAACGAGATCATACCAGCATATTTTCAGACCACAACACTATGAAACTTGAAGTTAACCACAAGAAAAAATATGGGTGTTATACACAAACAATGACTCATGGAACACTACATCAAAAACTAATGATGTGCTGTACGGTGACTAACATAATTTAAAAAAAGAAAGAAAAAACATATGGAAAGATCACAAATACATGGAGATTAAAGAACATACTTCTAAAGAATAAATAGGTTAAACAGGAAATTAAGAAAAAAAAATAGAAGCAAATGAAAATGAAAACATGACAGTCCCAAACCTCTGGGATGCAGCAAAAGTGGTCTTAAAGGGAAGTATATTCCAAAACAGGTCTACATCAAACAGCAAGAAAAGTCTCAAACAACCTAACTTTATACCTCAAGGAGGGAGAAAAGGAACATCAAATCTAAGGCCAGAAGAGGAAGGGAAATAATTAAGATTAGAGCAGAAATAAATGATATAGAAACAAAAAGAAAAAAACCCAGTAGAACAGATCAACAAAACTAAGAGCTGGTTCATTGTAAGAATTAATAAAATTTATAAGTCCCTAGCCAGATTTATCAAAAAGAAAAGATAAAGGACCTAAAATAAATAAAATAATGAATGAAAGAGGACAGATCACAACCAACACCACAGAACTACAAATAATGATAAGAATTAAGAATAATTATAAGAATATAATGAAAAATTATATGCAAAAAAATTGGAAACCTGGACAAAGTCCTAGAAATACATAAATGACTAAAACTAAAATAAGAAGAAATAAAAAAATTTGAACAGACCCATACCAGCAGAGAAATTATATCAGCAATAAAAAGTCTCCTAACAAACCAAAGTCCAGGACCACATGGTTTCCCAGGGGCATTCCATCAGACATTTAAAGAAGAATTGATACCGATTCTTCTCAAAGTATTCCAAAAAAATAGAAATGGAGGGAAAAATTCCAAGTTTCTTCCATGAAGCCAGCATTACCCTGATTCTAAAACCAAAGATCCCATGAAATGGGAGCATTACAGGCCAGTATCCCTGATGAACATGGATGCAAAAATTCTTAACAAGATATGAGCAAACTGAATCCAACAGTACATTAAAATAATTATTCACCACGACCAAGTGGAATTTATTCCTGGGCTACAGTGGCGGTTCAATATTTGCAAATCAATGTGATACACCACATAAAAGAAAGGATAAGAACCGAACGAGCCTCTCAATAGATGCAACGAAGTATTTGACAAAATACAGCATCTTTTCTTGATAAAAACCCTCAACAAAGTAAGGAAAGAAGGAACATACCTCAACATCATAAAGGTCATATACAAAAGAACCACAGCTAGTATCATCCTCAATGAGGAAAAACTGAGAGCTTTTCTTCTGTTGTCAAGAACAAGACAGGGATGTCCACTCTGGCCATTACTATTTAACATAGTCCTGGAAGTCTCAGCCTCAGCAGACAAGAAAAACAAATAAAATGCATCCAGGATTGCCACCCAGATGTGTCCATTAAGTGTTTGTCTTTTGCTCAGTTCATGATCCCAGGGTCCTAGAATTGAGCCCCAAGTCCTGTTCCCGGCTCAGGAGGGAGTCTCTCCCTCTCCCTCTGCCCATCCCCTCCTCTTGTGCTCCCTCTCTCACTCTCCTGTCTCTATCTGTCACTCAAATGAATAAAAATTTATTAAAAAAGAAAAAGGCATCCAAATTGGCAAAGAAGTAGCCAAACTTTCACAATTTGTAGACATGATCTTCCATGTAGAAAACCTTGAAAGACTCCACTAAAAAAAATTGTTAAAACTAATATATGAATTCAGTAAAGTTGCAGGATATGAAATCAATGTACAGAAATCTGTTGCGTTCAACCACCAATAATGAAGCAGCAGAAGAAGAAATCAAGGAACCGATTCCATTTACAACTACACCAACCCATACTATACCTAGGAATAAACCTAACCACAGAAGTAAAAGATCTATACTTGGAAAATTATAGAACACTTACGGAAGAAACTGAAGATGACACAGAGAAATGGAAAAATACTCCATGATCATGGACTGGAAGAATAAATATTGTTAAAATGTCTATACCACCCAAAGCAATCTACACATTCAATGTGAAATACCACCAGCATTTTTCAGAGTTAGAACAATTCTAAAATTTGTATGGAACCACAAAAGACCCCCAATAGCCAAAGCAATCCTGAAAAAATAAGAGCAAAGCCTGAGGCATCACAAGTCCAGACTTCAAACTCTATTACAAAGCTGTAGTCAAGACAGTACTGGCACAAAAACAGACATGCAGATCAGTGGAACAGACCAGAAAACCCAGAAATGGACCCACAACTCTGTGGTCAGCTAATCTTTGACAAAGCAGGAAAGAATATCCAGTGGAAAAAAGACAGTCTCTTCAACAAACAGTGTTGGGAAATCTGGACACCCATATGCAGAAGAATGACACTGAACCACTTTCTTACACCATGTACAAGAATAAATTCAAAATGGATGAAAGGCCTTAATGTGAGACAGGAAACCATCAGAATCCTAGAGGACTACACAGGCAGCAATCTCTTTGACCTTGGCCACAGCAAATTCTTACTAGGCACATCTCTGATGGAAAGGGTACAAAAGCAAAAATGAACTACTGGACTTCATCAAGATAAAAAGCTTCTGCACAGTGAAGGAAATGATCAACAAACCTAAAAGGCAGCCTACAGAATGGGAGAAGATATTTGCAAATGACATCTGATAAAAGATTAGTATCTAAAATCTATAAAGAACTTATCAAACTCAAAACCCCAAAAATAACCCAGTTAAGAAATGGGCAGAGACATTAACAAGATTTTTCCAAAGAAGGAATCCAGATGGCTAACAGGCACATGGAAAGAGGCTCAACATCACTCATCATCAGGGAAATACAAACCAAAACTATGATGAGATATAATCTCATGTCTGTCAGAACGGCTAAAATTAACAACAAAGGAAACAACAGATGTTGGTGAAGATGCCGAGAAAGGGGAACACTCATACCCTGTTGGTGGGAATGCAAACTGGGGCAGCAACTCTGGAAAACAGTATGGATGTTCCTCAAAAAGCTAAAGGTAGAAGTACCTTAGGACCCAGCAATTACAATATTATTTACCCAAAGGATACAAAAATACAGATTTGGAAGGGTACATGCACTCTGATGTTTACAGAAGCATTAACAACAATAAAAAAACTATGGAGAGAGCCCAAATGTCCACTGATTGATGATAAAGAAGATATGGTGTATATTTATACTGGAATATTACTCAGCCATAAAAAAGAATGAGATCTTACCATTTGCAACAACATGGATGGAGCTAGAGTGTATTATGTTAAGTGAAATCAGTCAGAGAATAACAAATATATGATTTCACTCATATATGGAATTTAAGAAATCAAACATATGAACACGCGGGAATGGGAGAAATTGAGTGAGGCAAGCAAACTAAGAGACTTAACTATAGAGAACAAACTGACACTTGATGGCAGAGGAAGGGATAAATGGGGGAGGGCAAGTATTAAGTAGGGCACTTGTTATGATAAGCACTGGGTGTATATCTAAGTGCTGAATCACTAAATTCTAAATTCTACTCCCCAAACCAGTATTATACTATATGGCAACTAATTAGAATTTAAATAAAGTTTGAAAAAAAGGAGGATGAAAGCATAAAGAGTCAAACCCAGAGTTTAAGACCAAGATATCCTATTATATTTTTAACCAGCAACTAATCATTGAGATTACATACTTCATTAGGTGAGACAACGTGCTTAACTTGAACAGCATAGAGTTCTTCTGGGGGAGGCAGAGATGAAGGCAAATATGGTGGTAAAATAGGAGTCTCTGTTTCAGACAAAAGCAATTCCTAAAGCACCACAAATAAATTCAAATTTCAGAATGACTATGACAGAAAATCCAATATATTATTAAGATTCATTATACTGCCAATTTATTTCCAATTAGTAGAAAGCAAGCTTAGATAATATCACAAAATAAATTTGTTTTAGTGGGACCAAATGTGAGTAAAGAACTTTAACACTCTTTTGTTTCCCCAATTAAAAAAATTTATGTTAAAACACTCATATAAATATTTAGTTAGGTATTCATATTTACATATACACATAAAACTCTAGAAGAATGGCTAACAAACAGTTAACAGTAATTGCCACTGCTTAGTGGGACTGGGATGTTTTCAAATGAGATACAGTAAGGGGGATGTTTTTCTATACACATTTGTATAGTATTCCATTTATTTTTAGAATAATGACATATTTTATAGTAAAGACTAAAATAATATAGGGCATGTGGGTGGCTCAGTTGGTTAAGCAACTGCCTTCAGCTCAGGTCATGATCCCAGAGTCCTGGGACTGAGTGCCACATCAGGCTCCTTGTTCCCAGGGGAGCCTGTTCTCCATCTGCCTGCTTCCCCCTCTCCCTCAGTCTGCTTCTCTCTTTCCCTCTACCTGACGCTACCCCTGCTTGTGCTCTGTCAAATAAATAAAGTCTTTAAAAAAAACTAAAATAATATATGAAATGCCAAAAGAAAATTTAAGTCAAAATCATCAAAAAAAGTGTGCTCTCTTTAAACTCTTAAAAACAATAACAATAAAAAGTTATGCGATTCCCAAGAGGAACTTGGCAGTCAGCAGTGGTGGTGTTTAGGAAAGTTTTAAGAGTCCTAAATATGGCAATGAGCATAAAAAGTAAAATAATGACATTCAAACTAGATTAATTTATTACTATTTACATTTCCAAACTGGTGACAAAACCTATCTGAACCACTTAGAATTCAGTGACCACTGATTACCAACTGCTATATTACTGATTTGTTACAAAGCACTTTACAGGGGTGCCTGGGTGGCTCAGTCGTTAAGTGGCTGCCTTTGGCTCAGGTCATGATCCCAGGGTCCTGGGTTGGAGGCACGCATTAGGCTCCGTGCTTGGCGGGAAGCCTGCTTCTCCCTCTCTCACTCCCCCTGTTTGTGTTTCCTCTCTAGCTGTGTTTCTCTCTGTTAAATAATCTTTTTTTTTTTTTAAAGCACTTTACATTTGTCATTTTTATAATCACAGGAATAAAATTCTACTTATAAATAATTGGAACTTTCATTAAAACTCTTACTTCCTGCACCAAAAAGCACAAGTGGAAAAAATAAGTGTACTAGACTTCATCAAGATTAGAAACTGGTGCTTTAGGAGCACCTGGGGTGGCTCAGTTGGTTTTAAGTGTCTGCCTTTGGCTCAGGTCATGATCTTATTAGGGTCCTGGGATGGAGCCCCTGCTCAGCTAGGAGTCCGCTTCACCCTCTCCCTTTGCCCTTTCGCCCCATTCATGTTCACTCTTTCTCCCTCTCTCTAATAAATAAATAATTAAAATCTTTAAAAAAACCCTCCAAACTTTGGTGCTTTAAAGGATACTAATAACAGAGTGAAAAGACAACTCACAGAATGGGAGGAAATATCCGTAAATCATGTATCTTATAAGGGACTTGTATACAGAATATATGAAGAACTCTTATAGCAGTTCAACAAAATCAACCCAACTAAAAATGGGCAGAGAATTTTTTTCATTCTTTTCTACTTTCATTTTCCATTTTTCTGGTGTTATTGAGATATAATTGACACATAACATTGTATTAGTGCAAGGTATACAAGATAATGATTTTAATAATGTATATAACTGAAATGACCACCATCACAAGTTTAGTTAACATCACCTCATTAATAGTTATAAAACTTTTTTTCTGATGAAAACATTTAAGGTCTACTCCCTTAGCAACTTTTTCAAATATACAATATGGTGTTAACGATAGTCATCCTGTTGAACATTACACCCCCAGGACTATGATTGGAAGTTTGTATCTTTTGATTGCCTTCACCCATTTCCCCCACCCCCTCATCCCTGGCAACCACCAATCTGTTCTCTGTGTCTGAATTCGGGTTTTTTTAAGGTTCCACACATTAGTAAGATCATATAGTATTTGACTTATTTCACATTGCATAATGCTTTCAAGGTTCATCCATGTTGTCACAAATGGCAGGATTTCCTTTTTATAGCTGAAAAGAACACCATTTCATTGTGTAAAGATACACACCCCCCATCTTTATCCATTCATCCACTGATGGACACTCAAGCTATTCCATGTCTATTGTAAATAATGTTGCATTGGACACAGGGGTGCAATTATTTCTTCAAGATAGTGATTTTGCATCCTTTGGATATATACTAGAAGTAAATTGAGAATGATAATTCTATTTTTAATTCTATGAGGACCCTCCATACTGTTTTCCATAATGGTTGTACCAGTTTTCATTTCCACTATGAAACAGTGCACAATGGTTCCCTTTTCTCCACATCCTTGCCAGCACTTCTTATCTCTTGTCTTTTTGGTCATGGCCATTCTAAAATATGTAAAGTAATACCACATTGTGGTTTTAATTTGCATTTCTCCAATGACTGAGTTCCTTTTCATGATGTTGAGCTTCTTTTCATGTACCTGTTGGCTATCTGTATGTCTTCTTTGAAAAAAATGTCTGTTTAGTTCCTCTGCCCACTTTTAAAATCAGATTGTTTATTTTTTACTATTGAGATGTAGAAGTTCTTTATATATTTTGGATATTAATGCCTTATCAGATATATGATTTGCAAATATTTCCTCCCATCTGTAGGTCACCTTTTTGTTTTGTTTTTCAGAAGCTTCTTGGTTTGAGGTAGTCCCACTTGTTAAATTTTGTTTCTGTTGCCTTTGCTTTCTGTGTCGAGTCCTGGGCAAAGTACTTAAACCAAGATTTCTTCAAAGAAAATACGCAAATGGCCAAAGATCATATGATAAGATGCTCACCATCAACAGTCATGAGAGAAAAGCATATCAAAACCACAATGAGGTACTATTTTGTACCTACACTAGGATGGCTGGGAAAAAAAGTCAGATAACAAGTGTTGATAAGGATATGGGGGAAAAAATGGACCCTTGTATAATCCTAGTATAAAAGTAAAATGGTCAACAGTCTTGTAGTTCCTTAAAATGGTAAACAGAGTCACCATATGACTCAGTAATTCCACTAGTTGGAATTAGACCTATACCAAAAGAGAAGGAAAACTAGATGTCTACATAAAAACTTGTATGCAAATATTCACAGCTTTATTCACAACTGTAAAAAGATAGAACCCAAATAACTGTCCATCAACAGATGAATGCATAAATAAAATATGATACATCCATACAATGGAATATTATTCAGCAATAATAAGGATCCATAATACACTACAATGTGAATGAAACCTGAAAATGTTATTCCAAAGAAGCCAGTTACAAAGGACTATGTATTATATAACTCTTTAATTTTACAAAATTTCCAGAACTGGCAAATCCAGAGAGACAGAAGATTAGTGGTTTCCAGGACATTGGGAAAGGAAAAAATGGGAAGTGACTCCTGTTGGTACAGTGTTTCTTTTTGGAATTATGAAATGCTGTGGAATTAGATAGCTGTGATGATCGCACACTTCTGAACATACAAAAACCCACCATACTGTATACTTTAAAAAGGTAAAATTTTAAAAAAAGGTAAATTTTATAGTATGTACTTTATATCTCAATAAAGCCATGATGAAAGAAAATGATTACTTCCTGATCTTACATGAGATCCTTTGTACTGATGAAATGTCCAAAGTTTCCAAAATATCTGGATTGACACTTACCTCAAATCTTATTTCCCATCTTTCATCCTCGTACTTTTTATTATAATCTGTTAGTTTCTGAAATAATATAGTATTGTTAATAAATAAACCATCTTCAACTATGAAGTATTTTTAAGGCACTTTCATAATTCATCCCCACAAAAACTGGGTGCATGTCCTTGTTGGCATTCATTTAGTCAGTTTGTATTAACTATGGGAAGACCTAATGTTCTGAATAATCTTAATAGTGCAATAATAAGAATTTTCAAATTATGTTAAACACATGTCAATAGTAATTGCAGTTAACCCTTGAACAGCATGAGGCTTAGAGGTGAAAATCTACAAAAAACTTTTGACTTCTTAAAAACTGAATTAACTAATAGCCTACTGTTGACTGGAAGGCTTACCAATAACAAAAAGTTGATTAACACATATTTCCTAAGTTATGTGCATTATACACCTATTCTTACAATAAAGTAAGCTAGAGAAAAGAAAATGTTATTAACAAAATCATAAGAAAGAGAAAATACATTTACAGTCCTGTAAAAAATCCACATGTAAGTGGACGCAAGCAGTTTAAACCTGTGTTGTTCAAGGACCAACTGGAGTTTATTACGGGCGTTCTTACATTTTTTTTAAGTGTTCACACTAAAGAGTATCACTGGAAGGGAGGGACTTACTAGTTTTTATAAAACCAGTTTAACAGATGGCATACTTTTATTCAAATACATGGGTACCTACATACATGCACACCAACACACATACCACACACACTCTTCTGCTCCTAAGAAAAACTGATAGAGTTACGTGTACAAAGTAATACCACAGTTGCTATGTGAGAGAAGAAAGTAGTTTTCTATATAGCACTGAACATTCAATGTTTGCTTGTGTACTGTTATGAAAAGAAATATTAAAAAATCTAACAAGTGAACTCTTTAAGTCTAAAAATGAAAATGCCTTGCTATATTAAAGTGTTAATATTATTTATGGTGAATTCTCTATTTCCATTAAGTATTTATGATATCTTGCAATGTGAAAACATATCTATAATAGGCTAATTATGTTTTTTAAAATATTAAAAAACAGAAGCACTGGGAAACTGGAAACTATTGAAGCTAAGCTTAAAATCTGGCTCTGAGTTTCCTGTAAAAAGGTAAAATGGAGGGGGGCACCTCGGTGGCTCAGTCGCTAAGCATCTGCCTTCTGCTCAGGTCATGATCCCGGAGACCCAGGATCGAGTCCCACATCGGGCTCCCTGCTCAGCGGGAAGCCTGCTTCTCCCTCTCTCACTCCTCCTGCTTGTGTTCCCTCTCTGGCTGTGTTTCTCTCTGTCAAATAAATAAAATCTTAAAAAAAAAAAAGGGCAAAATGGAGGAAATGTTACACTGTCATATAAAAGGTAAAAAAAATGATCTGCTGAGAGAATCCTTTTCTGGCAGTGAATTCTCTTGGCACTTTATAATTTACATTTCTATATTCAAACAACATTAGATAACATATGGCCTTTTCACTAAGTTTAAAGATCCAGAAACATTAATTGAATCTTAGTGCAACTGAAGTCTTTTTTTTTAGGACATTTATAAAGCATGATATAATATATTGCTTTCTCAACAAATAATTAACAATTCTCTATACTCTCTTAACATGACAGACACAGAACTGTACTAAAGACTTGAAGTATAGATAGTTCATATTTTTATAGAAAAATAGCTCACTTACTTCTTTCAATATCTCTTCAGAATGTTCAAAAATACAATATTTATGGTATGCCATAAAATAAGAAAGTGACATTCCATCAAAATAGAGATGAACAGATAATTTCTCCCATGGGTTTTCAGGTAATTCCTATTTAAGGAATTAACAAACAAGATTATTACTATAAAAATAAAGTCTGTTTGAAGATTAAAATTTTATGTAGACAAATATGAAATTAGATTTCTGATGACCACAGTATTACCAGTTTGACTAATTGTTCATTTCATAAAATTTTCTTCCTGGTAATTTGGCAGGTTATACAACAACAATTCTACTACCACGGTTTCTGTAAAATATGCTTACATGTCCATAAGGTAGAGAGTTTTCTAGTTAGTTATTAGAAATTACATCACTTTAGATGATACTAATAATTTATACTAAGTAGAAGGAGAAAGAAAAGGTATGTTCACAGGTAAAGAAATGAAGTTTTGTTAAAAATCCAGAAATGGCAGGAGCAGAAGAAATTTATGACTGTTTAGAAGGAGTTATGATAATAGCTTTAAATTTCTCAAGTCCACTTAACATTTACTAGGTACTGAGCACATGCGTAGCTGATAAACTGATCATTTGTCCTCGTCTACACGTGGTAGTGCCTTAGGCCTAGGATCTCCACGGAGTTACTGTGACTGCCTTCCAGCAGGTCCCCTGCTCCCCATCTCTTCTCCCCCCAGCAGCCCCACTGCTATGGCCGGGGCGGCAGAGGGCAAGTATTAGAATGGAAGGGTACGTCATGTCCTCCAGTGGCTGCCTGGGTCAGCTGGAGAGTTGAAACTTCACACAACTCTTCTCTGTCTTGCTCCTTCTGCTCCTGCCCTAGAGGCTGCTGGGCCAGTCCCTAGAACACTCCACCAGGCAAGCCCCTGTCCTGGAGTTCCCTGCACTGTTCTCTGGAGAGCTGCACGGTTTGTCCCCTCACCATTTTGAAGTCTTTACTCCTATCTCATTTTTTGCAGTGAGATCTTCCCTGACCACTGTATTTAAATGTTACCTTCTCCCCTGCCCCACCCTATCGGCCTTTCCTTATTTTCTTCCTAGCACTTAAGACGATCTAATATACCTTATATATTATATTTATTATTTTGTTTCCCACTACTAAAATGGAAACTCCATGAAGGCAGAAATTTGGCTCTTCAGTTCAAGAGCTTACCTCCAAGCTAAGAACAGAGCTCAGCTCCGAAGAAGTACTCAGTATTTCTTAGCAGTATATAAAAGACGCAGGAGAAGTCTGGGTAAGTCCTGGTATGACACTAAGGGCTTTAGGGCATGCACATTTATGGTTTCCGCCAATTTAAGCAGCCTTGGGTATACTACAAATCTCTCTGTGTTAAGCTAACGAGCAAAGAAAGCTACCCTGGTATACGACAAAATCTCAAAATTTCAATCTCTATCTCACCTCTATGACCTTCCATAGAGGCTCTGAGTAACAGAGAGGGGCTCTCGGTACTGATATCAGCAACAATAAAGCTTCCCTACTGCTTCATGTCAGTGGATCTGTGGCTCTTCGTTAGTCTTTATCATCCCGTGATCATACCTTCATACGGAAACACTTTCCTTACAGTCTTGTGCCTTTCTACTGCAATCTTCAAACACAGCTGCAGATTAATTTTACTACCTCACTGCTCAGAAACCTCCAATGGGGCTCCACTGATTGACTTTTTGTGTGGTTTTATTTGTACTTAAGGAAAGTAAATGGGAAGTAGGGTAATCCAGGGAGAGAAACAAAACAACAGAGACTTTGGACACAGAAACAAACTGGGGGACTTGGAGGGAGCGGGGTGGGGGGATGGGAGAGCCTGGTGGTGGGTACTGGGGGCACCTAATGCGTGGAGCACTGGGTGTGGGGAATGGGGAATGAATCTTGGAACACTGGAAAAAAAATTTAAGTAACAATAAAAAATTTTTTTTATTGTGTTATGTTAGTCTATACATACATTATTAGTTTTTGATGTACTGTTCCACTGATTGACTTTTACCTCTTCTAAATCTTACTCAGCCATTATTATTTTATTATTCTGTTCTATTATTCTAGCACTATTTCCTAAATGTGCCATGCCCAGTTCTATCTCTCGCTGCTTACTTGTGCATTCCATTTCCCCGGTCAGGAGAAATTTTCCATCTTTCCTTACCATCTCTAAATTTCTGTTACACTTGGTTCTCGGCATGTAACTTTGTAGTGTGGAATTTTTAGGTTTATGTCCTGTATGTAGCTGTTTCACTAACTAGGTAAGTTCTCTGAGGACAGGAATGACCTATACTACTACAGTGCTACACACATGGTAACATCCTGAAAACTACTCTAGGTCTTTCCTGCTGCTCCCTGTTGCTGATAAAGAATCTTTCGGTTTCCTGACTTTAGTACTTAAGAAAGTTCTCAGAAACTTCTCAAAATTAGGCTTATTTAAAACAAGGCCAGAAACCCAATTGGTAACTTTTCCATGTTAATGGCTAAATTATATTCACACAGGAACCTGGCTCGTCGTAAAAATACCCTCAAATTATGTTACCTATAGCACTTTATAGCAAATAATTTAAATCAACAATATACGCTTTAAGTATACATCACCATAACGTGAATTTCCACCTCTCTCTTTGAAAGCAGTTCCTGAAGGAGTTCTATTGCATCTGGTTGCCAGACATTCCCAACCTATTTGGGATTAATAAACTCAGATTCTTTCACACTTTCAAAAAATATGATAGCGCAGAAGGCAGATGAAGAAATACGGAAGTAGCCACAAACAGGTTAACAGTAGATAATAGTATAAAATATACAAGCTGTTTTAAGAGAATATCATGGGTATATGATAAAAATGACCTGAGGAAACTAATAATTTGCCTGAGCTTCCACAATAATTTTCTCTTGAAGCATTTAATGCTTTAAAAATATAAACCTATATTAAAAGAAAAGCATCACAAAATATTTTTTAAACCCAATATGTCAATGTGGTGCTTATGTAATGCCTGTAATATGTATTCACCAAGGACCAGTGTTTGCTGTGCTTTTATGTTAAGAGGTTAACATGGCAGAGAACTGGGGCGTCCTGCCAAAACTCACTGAGGAGCCTCCACCTGCCGATGCCACATGGAAGTTATCTGGAGGTGGCTCCTCTGTCCCAGTGAGCCCTTAGATGACGGAAACTTTGACGGACATATTCATTGCAGCATCACTAGAGATCCTGAGCCACAGAAAGTGTGTAAGGGACAGTAAGTTTACTGTTAATTCAGACCACTAAGTTTTAGCTCAACTTGTGATGCAGCCAGAGACAATTAATATGCCGTTCCTTTATCTGATTTCCAGCTTCAAATCTGTTATGATTTTATTTTATGAAGAAATCGCTAAATTTTAATAATGTTACACTTTCTCATCTGTAAAAATATTAGGTTTCCTCACTTATTCAGATGATTTTTTATATCCTTCAGTATGATTTTGTAGTGTTCTTCATAAGGCCCTTAGCTGTCTTATTAAACTTATTTCTAAGTATTTTATTATTTTTGCTGCAACTGAAAGGAATATCATCTTACATTCTACTTGATAGACAATTATTAATAAAACACAATATTTAACATTAATCATCTCACAAATCATAATTTACTCACAGGTTTGGTATTGTAGAGCTGACATGGAATACAAAACTGGGGTGTATCAGGGTAGAGTAAAATAGGGTAAAGATGACACTGTGGAATCTTCTCAGTGAATCCATGATCTAAATATTGTACCTGTAAGAGGACAAATAAAATTTATAATTTAAGTTTACTATTAAAAACTAGGGGCCAGGGCGCCTGGCTGGCTCAGTGGGTTAAAGCCTCTGCCTTCAGCTCAGGTCATGATCTCAGGGTCCTGGGATCCAGGCCCGTGTTGGGCTCTCTGCTCAGCGGGGAGCCTGCTTCCTCCTTTCTCTCTGCCTGCCTCTCTGCCTACTTGTGATCTCTCTGTCTCTGTCAAATAAATAAATAAATAAATAAATAAATAAATAAATAAATAAATAAATAAATAAAATCTTTAAGAAAAAACAAAAAAACAAAAACCAAAAACCAAACCAACAAACAAAAGAAAACTAGGGGCAAGAAGGGACTAAAATACCAGACAGTCTAGAAAAATATCTAAATCTGGATTTGAAAAATCTCCAGAAAAACAGCCACAGAATTCCCTCATCCCATAGTGTATCAAATTTCATTGTCTAAATTTTCTTTATGAATAAACCAAAGCTTTTTTTTAAAAAAGAGTCTTATTAGATTTATAAATTCCTTAAGAATTTTTTTGAAGAAAATTTTGTTTTTCTAAGTATTTTAAAGGCACTGATTTACATTTAATAAAGAAATATAATGGTTTGTTTTCTTGTTAAATTTTAAGTCTTTTGTACATTTTTAGATAATAGTTCTTCACCAGATGTATCTTCTGCAAATAATTTCCCCCCTGTGTGGCTTATCTTCTCATTCTTTTGATTTTGTGCTTTCACAGAGGGTAAATTTGACAAACCATAGAGACACTTAATTTCAGGAAACAAACTGAGGGTTGCTGGGAGGTGTGATCACAAGTAGGCAGAGAGGCAGGCAGAGAAAGAGGGGGAAGCAGGCTCCCTGCTGAGCAGAGAGCCCGATGTGAGACTTGATCCCAGAACCCTGAGATCATGATCAGAGCCGAAGGCAGAGGCTTGACCCTCTGAGCCACCCAGGTGCCCCCTACTCCTGCATTCTTTTGATTAGTGTTGACATAGAATATTTTTCTCTATCCCCTTATTTATAATTGATACATGTCTTATGCTTACAGTGAGTTTCTTATGGACAACATAGAGCAAACTGGTACATTTAAACCATTGATCTTCAAAGCAATTATTTGTGACAAGAATATTTATTTTGGGGGCGTCTGGCTGGCTCAGTTAGTAGTGTGTGCAACTCTTAATCTCGTGGTCATAGATTGATACAACTGGGCTAATATCCAACGTACTTGTTACTACTTTTTATTTGTTGCTTTTGTTCTTTGTTCTTATTTTTGTTTTCCACTGTCTTTCTGTCTCTTGTGGTTTAAACTGAGCATTTTATATGATTGCATTTTCTGTTTGTTTCTTTAGTAAGTATTTCAATTTGAAATCATTTTACTTCAATTAAAATCAGTTAAAGATTATAATCCAGCAGAAGCAGCATGTAACTTAGACTGGAAATTTAGCAAGCAGATGCATGGATATGAATTCCAGCATCAATACGCAATGATATGGTGACCTTGGGCATATCACCAGATCTAGATGTTAATTTTCTTATTAGTAAAATAAGAATAATCTACTTCTATGATAGTTGGAAACAAATTGTAAAAATATGAATGCACACATAAGAAGCTTAAAAACCTAACGTGTTATGTAATTGTTAGGTACGTACCATCATCAAGTAGATAATAAAATTCTTATTCAAGTAGAAACAAAAGACTTTTCTTAATTTTTCCTTCCCTCCTACAAGTCTCAAGTGCTAAATGTCTTATGAAGTACTTTATCAATTTCATTGCTTTACATAATTTACTGTAAATGGAGGTATTTTCACCTATGTTTTTATATACAGAGTTTTGAAAATACACAATTCTTTCTGAAGATTTTGCATGAAACTCATGTAATTACTATCTCACTATTCTGGAAAAGTAAATTAACTGTTATTGTGAAAGGGTTAACAGGCTGAGCTGTAAACAAATTTACTAAGGAAATATACAACATATTGAAAAACAAATTGTTTAACTTAATACGATGTGTACAAATAGGGTTGCCAATTACAAATAAGTGGTACCATTAAAGAACTAGAGGCCATATGCCTACCTGGAAATGGTTTTTGGTTATTCAAGTTAATAAATATACATAAAAAAACCTTGAAGATAAAAATTCTTATTTATTTTTCCAAACATTGCATTTTTAAAAATATTTATTTGAAAGAAAGAGAGAGCATGGTGGGGGAGGTACAAGGGGCAGAGGAAAAAGGAGAAGCAGACTCCCTGCTGGACAGGGAGTCTGATGCAGGTCTCTGGGATCATGACCTGAACCAAAGACAGACGCTTAACCAACTGAGCCACTGAGGGCAACCCAAAAATCAATCATTCATTCATTCATTCATTCATTTAATTTATCATCTCTATACCCAATGTGGGGCTCCAATCTATGACCACGAGATTAAGAGTTGCACACACTACTAACTGAGCCAGCCAGATGCCCCCAAAATAAATATTCTTGTCACAAATAAATGTGTAATGTATCTGACTGGCCTTCCTACAAGACTGATCTTATTAATACATGTTTTAATCAAACTTTCATGTATTTAGACTCTAAAGACCACTTAACATCATAGCATTTAGCCTTAAATTGGTCACAAGAGAGCATCAGACTCACCTTGATGGTGCCGCCAACAGCTTCCATCACCTTGCCTCGGTACCACATAGTATCTGACCCTCTCACTGCACAGGCTTCTCCCTTTTTCCAGCAGTAAGGCTCCAAAAGACCAAGGCATTTTAAATTACTTTGAATTTCACTCATCATTTTTATTAGCTCGAATTCTGAAGAAATTATTAAAAACAGAAAGCATTTAGGAAGAATTTACTACCATTTTTCCATATGAAATCATTAATAACCTTTAATAATTTCACCACCTGGACAATAGCATAGGAACCAACAGAGCTTTAATAAAAATCGGATTCAATCAGGGCACCTGGGTGGCTCAGTCTGTTAAGCATCTGACTCTTGGTTTAGGCTCAGGTCACAATCTTATGGATCATGAGACTGAGCCCTGCCACCGGTTCCATTGTCAACACAGAGTCTCCCTGAAATTCTCTCTCTTTCCTCCTCATCATGTGTGTGCATGTGCTTTCTCTCTCCCTCTTTAAAATAAGTCTTTAAAAAAAATCTAAATCAGTCACAGTTTCTATATGTTTCAAAACATACTACTACTAACATGTAAATAACTATTCTGATCTCTGCTTATGAATGCAAGCATTATTTTGGGAGTAAACATCATTAAAAGCTCTAAACACATACTAGATAGCCTAATATAAAGGAACTACCACTTTTAAGATAATGCCGTTTTGTTGGCATACCCAAATAAAACAGAACACAAGTCAGATGTTACTTGATACTTAGATAGATACAGCATAATGCTGGGATAGAAAATTAAAACTCTAATGTTGCTACTGACGCCACTTGGATCATCAGCTCCACAGTGAATACATAACCCCATAATGGATACCCCCGAAAGCAAGGTGTGGGGTCAATTCCCATCACAGTTGTACAACTTCTACCACTGTGTGATTTTTATTTGTTCTTTTATCTCCATAAGCTTCAGTTTATTCTATAAACCTGGTATAATAGAGCTACTCTCCATTACCGATATTGTGGGGGATTAAATGTAAAACATTCAGAACACTGCCTGACAACATAATAGTCAACCAGTTTTAGCTACGACTACATAAACGTTAAGAAAAGTTTCTGGATTAAGTACTATTGCTAAAGGTCTCAAACACTGCTCAATTCTAGAATAGCCAATCACACAGATTTATTTTTGAGTTAAAAAACAGTATTTAGCAATGGATCAGATATACATCGAATTAGTAAAACAACAACAAAAAACAAAACAAAACAGTATTTAGGAGGTCAACAAATGAGACAAAACTTTCAACAAATTCACAGCCACCTATCCATAGAGGACTTACTATGGCGTTAATGGAGCTTTAAGACCGACGAATGTTAGAGTTATTGTCAGTTATAAGGTATTCTGGACACACCGGGGTTGTAGTAAGGAGATACTTGTACATAAATCTCAGGAAGGACTTGAATATTCTCAAAGGGCCCCCAAACTCCAGTCATTCACTGTGATTTCTTTCCACATTCCCAAGGAATATAAACTTTTCTGTGTTCTTAGAGAGCCTCCAAACTTGTATAAGTGCCAGATCTTAGAAGCCTGGAACCTCCCTCATGCTTACCTTAGGCCCAGTTTCTATTCCCAGTGTTTCAATAAATGATTTTTATGTGAAAAGCACTTTGCTTGTGGTATTTCATTTAACCTCAAAACAAACCTGTGAAAATGAGGTTAAATCTTGCCCAAGGTATTACAACTTACAACTTACTTGAGAATTGGAGCTGCTAGCTACTCCTTCTACTGATTAATTCTACATAACATAAAATATATTACCTGACAATTTAGGTACTACAAATATAGTTCCGTCATCACCAATGCAGCTGACAATGGCCTCAAATACTTTCATGTTAGGAATTGCTGGTGGTTTATAGCATCCAGTGGTCCTTGGTTCTGGAATTTTCCGCTGAACTTCAGACACCTTGTATTCACTAATAACATCAGCACCTTTTTTGTCAGGGTCAAACTTAATCTTAATACACTTAGTAACCATTGAATCTTCTTGTTCCAAGGGGATTTCCAGAGACTTCTCAGATGATGAATAGCTGTTATTTAACTTTTTAATTCTGTAATATCCAAAAATATTATATCTAAACATGAGCAAATCAAAACATTCTGTGGAAAACAATATAAAAAGAGTTCTTCAAATACATTGGAAATTTAAAGAATATATTTGCTCTAGTCTAGGATATATTAGTCTAGTATGTTATATAAAAATGAGCATAGTTTAGGTTTAATAAAAATTATTTTAAACTGTAAGTGAGCTTGACAAGAAGAAAAGTAATAAATTCCACTTAAATGTTTTAAATGACTATCTGGTATTTACATGTTATCTTGTCTTAAAAATCTCATAATAGGGGCGCCTGGGTGGCTCAGTTGGTTGGGCAACTGCCTTTGGCTCAGGTCATGATCCTGGAGACCCAGGATCAAGCCCCACATCGGGCTCTCTGCTCAGTCGGAAGCCTGCTTCTCCCTCTCTCACTCCCCCTGCTTGTGTTCCCTCTCGGCTGTGTTTCTCTCTGTCAAATAAATAAATAAAATCTTAAAAAAAAATCTTGTAATAAGTATTGTACAGTATTATACAATAAACTAGATGTTAAAGGTAAATAAACATCTTCAGGTTCTAATGTAGTTCACAGATAGAACATACACATGTTCTATCAAAATAATACAAATATAAATCCCTTAAAAATAATACAGTACAAGGGAGAAAGTGGTTATGTACTATATTCATTCATAATTTTCTTTTCACTTCCTGTCATTCCCTTCCAGTTAAAAAAAAATTACATCTATTATTTTTTTTTAAAGATTTTATTTATTTGACAGAGAGAAACACAGCTAGAGAGGGAACACAAGCAGGGGGAGTGAGAGAGGGAGAAGCAGGCTTCCTGCTGAGCAGGGAGCCCGATGTGGAGCTCGATCCCGGGTCTCCAGGAACATGACCTAAGCCGAGGGCAGTCGCTTAACCAACTGAGCCACCCAGGCGCCCCAATTACATCTATTATTAAAAAAATCCTAGGAGATAGAATTTTGTATTCTTCTTGTATTTTCTTTCAAAAGGAAATAAGCATTTATAAAATAACTACATAATTCTTCATCTAGGATCATTCCTACTTGGTTCCCAGCCTTGAGATGGCTAGTAGTTTAGGAGCTGTAAAAGCAGTAGAGACATCACAGTAGCAGATATTAGCAGTATTAACATGCGTAGCATTTTTCACTTTAACATGTATCAAGAACTGCTTTAACCTAAAGCTAGTGAACCCAAAAAGAGACACACGCAGGACATTTATACACAGAGCCTAGCCATATGCCAAAACCAAGGCAGTTAAGCCGGAATCTATCATGCCTAGGCAACCACTTCATGTCTCTGGATTTCTCATTCTTTTTCTATTCCCTCAGGATTGGGGTACTATTCCATGTAAGATAATGTATAATAATGTGAGATAAAAAGAGAAACCACAAACTTAGTACCTGAAAGGACTTTAGATATAAATACTCAGTTATGTTTCTGCTATGCATTTCTATTTCATATAAACACATTTTGGTAAATATCTACAACAATTTCCAAAATAAAGCTGAAAGATTTATGTCTAAGAAAATGGTGTCAGAGGACTCAGATCTGGTAACCACTATGTAATTCTCTTTTCCTTTGGTTTCCAGTGTAAATACCAAAGCAAAAGGGAAAATACAAAAGCAAAAATGTCAGTAGGGACTTAAATATGCAAGAGCTAATGCGCCTGAACAAATAAATTAGTAATCCTCAATGAATTTATTTCTGAATTGTCTCCTCATGATTAGTTTATAAATCATTAAGAGCAAACAAGATGAAATTCAGGTTTGAAAGCACATACATATGAAGATGTACATAAGAAGCCTTCATTATAAACTGATGTTAAAAAAAATCTATACCTCCTTTCTCTTAAAGCCAAACCCTTTTTAATCAAATACTTAGAAACATCAACACGCTCTCCTTTTTCATCTCTGCAGAAAATTTTCACAGGTAATGGCCACGTTGTATTGTTTTCCTGCAGTGATTTAAGAGCAGAGTAAACATGAAACACTAAAAGGAAAACTTATAAACAATATACTTCTTACAGGCATTTCCTCCACATTTATCCAAGCCAGAGAAATAAATTCCCAGTCAAGTAATTTTTTATATATTATCAGAGAGAAAAAACATGAAGAGAGTAAAGGGAGACAGACGGTTGGTTTGTGAAATATATCAGGAAGACTTCTCTGTCAAGGGGAACCAGAGAAAAGGTGTGTGTGTGTGTGTGGGAGGGGAAGGCCAATTAAAAACTTTTTTTCATCCCACAGTGGGCTGGGGAAACATCAGTTACAAATTTCTCTACTCTCCTAAACTGGCGAATTACATAACTGAAATGTACTTCCCCAGGTGTATCTTATGTGTATGTGTGTGTGTGTGTGTGTGTGTGTGTGTGTGTGTGTGAAAAGGAAGAAAGGAACAGCAAGACCTATATCCTGCTTCGAATGGAATTGTGAAAATGGAAAAGGTACACACAGGAAAAGTAACATGGACAAATTACTTATTCAAGAAAATTCTAATCATTAATGCAATAAAAAGTATCAAATTAGAATAAAATAATCTTTTTAAGTGTTCTGAAAAAACATATCCTCTTCTTAAACTCACATTCCTACAAGCACATTCTTTTTATGACAATCAGTATTTCACTAGAAGTCTAACTTCTCAGTCCGTAAAGAACAGCACTCCAGCATACATACATTGTTTTTTAACATGCAAATTATCAACTCAAGATTATTACTTTAGAAAGGTTTTGATTAATCCATACAATTATGAGGCATCTATTATCAAACAGGTATTATAAAGAAATTAAGACAAAAAAGAGGGCTGCCCAAAATATCCAAATAGTATGCTGTTATCTTATCAACAAAATAAATTATAGAAAACATCAGTGAAATATTCATTACATATTATAGTTGTTCACCCCTCTACATACCTGCAAGATTATAGTTGCTACAGCTCCAGTTAAGTACAGTGAAAGACAGTCACAAGCTGTAGCTGTCCATTTATCACTCCCACCTGTTGGTCTAAAACAAAAACAACAAAAGACAACTTGTTTTGTAACAGGGTAAATATAGAAATATTAAAAAACCTCACTACGTGTACATATTCATATATATATGAACAAACTACATACATTGTGCTATTTTCACAATTTTTTCCTTGTTCTCATATCCTTTTGTTCATTCCTCTATTCTACGTGTGGACCATATCATATACTAACTTATGTATAACTATTCTGCAGCTATACTGAGAACACTTTAAAAAGGCACATTTAAGTATTTTTTTTACATATTATGTACATTTAATATATGCTGACTAGACTATAAATTCAGAGAGCAGGGATAATGTATTATGTGTTATGTACACCATCATATCCCTAATGCGTAGGATGATGCCTGGAACACAGGAGTCACTTCAAAATTATTTAATGCATACGGGGTAACCTGGAGGACAGTGGGAGAAGGAAAGTAAATGGGAAGTAGGGTAATCCAGGGAGAGAAACGAAACAACAGAGACTTTGGACACAGAAACAAACTGAGGGTCTTGGAGGGAGGGGTGGGGGATGGGAGAGCCTGGTGGTGGGTACTGGGGACACCTAAAGCATGGAGCACTGGGTGTGGGGAATGGGGAACGAATCTTGGAACACTGGAAAAAAAATTTAAGTAACAATAAATAAATAAATAAATAAATAAATAAATAAATAAATAAATAAATACATTATCCTCAAAAAAAATTATTTAATGGAAATTTAAAAAGAACAGTCCCTTTGCAATGATGATTCCACTGCACAAATACTGTTGGAAATTTTTTTCTGGAATTTAAATATAATATGAATTGCTATCCATGAATAGCAGACTCACTAATTTATAGAAAGTGTAGTTTTTAATATTCATGGTAAAAATGCTCAACAAATATGGATAGATCAATGAAAAGCAGAGTATTTAGTTTCATCATCTATTTTAGTTTACGGAACTGAAACTGAGTGACTTTCTGACCATCCACCTCCAAAGAATAAGAACCAATACCACTAAAGAGATTATAAATATCATAATGCAGGCTCTGAAGGCTCTCTAGGCATGGTTTCTAGATCTGGAGTTTCATTGTAGCTGACCCTCTGAGTAAGTAACCAATTTGGCCAATCTTTTCACATTAAACGGTTTATATGAATAAGTTAACAAAATCAACTATGCATGCAGTTTTACCACATAGGATTTAGTAAATGTGCTACATTATTTATTAAGAAGTCCAGTGTTCTTATGAGTTAAGAAGCTTAAATTGTCAGTGACCCCCAGATTATGTTTATTATGATGGTATTCAGATAAAAATCAGTGTCAACATTAAGATTTTACTATGATCTATTACAAATATATGTTTTATAAATATTAACTTTCAAACATCTTTTTAAAAAGGTTTTATTTATTTATTTGTCAGAAAGAGAGAGCGAGAGCATAATCAGCAGGCAAAGGGAGAAGCAGACCCCAACTGAGCAGGAAGTCCAATGCGGGACTTGGTCCCGGAACTCTGGGATCATGACCTGAGCCAAAGGCAGACACCCAACATACTGAGCCACCCAGGTGTCTCTAACTTTTTTAAGCATCTGAAAAGTACTTATAACATTTAAAAAAAAACTTTGGTCTGTATTCATAGAACTGTATGTTTCAGTAGGAAAAGATGAAAATGGAAATGGATAGTGGTAAAGGTTGCACAACATTCTGAATAAACTTAATACTACTGAAATATACACTAAAAACGACAAATTATATGTTATGCATGTTTTCCTAAAATGAGAGATTTATCAGAGGGGTGGTAACACAGTGATTAGAGCCCCAATTCTCAATTCAGACCTTGTTTATCATCCTAGCTCAAAAGTTAATATATGCATTACTCTGGATAATTACTTAACCTCTTGAAGACTCAATTTCCTTATCTATAAATAATACCTTATCTATAGCTTTGAGGTTTATTATGAAGATTAACTAAAGTAATGCCATAAAGTAGTTAATTCAGGGTCCAGAAGTAGTTAAGGTTAGCTATTATCAGACTCTTGAAATAATGGTGTTCCACGAGAGTCCAAAAGCTATAATCTAAGGTGTGTACAAGAACACATTCTCTACATTACTGGAAATAATTAAAAGACTGATAGAATTCTGTTCAATTGTTCTGACTGAAATGTTCAAGGTAGAAGTGAAACTAGGTTAAGATTTTTATAGTATGTCAGCCTGAGATTTCCATTCCAGGGCAATAAGTTCTTTCAACTGACAGAACAAACTCATAGATATGGTCCCAGAGTCACTATTAGTAATCGCAAACAGTGAGAGAGGTACCTGTAATTTCTCTACTAATGTTCTGTGCAAACAGATAGATTATGGTAACTCCTAAAATAAGCTCTTCAAGTGCATTAAATAAATGGTTTACCACCAATTAGAATAGAAAGGGGTCACTAGAACAAGGTATCCTAATGGGAAGACCAATCTTAACATCATGTAAGGAAATACTAGTGGCTGACCAGGCCTCATAAAGGAACAACCTCCTTGAGAGATAAGCTTCACAGCACTGAAGTCAGCGGGTCTTGAATGTTCATTTATTTAGGGGTGGTATACAAAGAATCACTGTCATGAGGCCTCTAGTATCTTTGAATTCCAAATCAAAGATTCAATAATTCTTTTATTTTTATTAAAGTATAATTGACATACAATGTTATACTAGTTTTAAGTGTACAACATAGTGATTCAGTAATTGCACCCAATACTCAGTGCTCACCAGGGTTTGTCACCATACAACGCTACCGTAACATTACTGACTATATTCCCTATGCTGACAACTTTTCATCTCCATGACTTATTTATTTTATAATGGAGAGTTCGTACTTCCTAATTCCCTATATAAAATTCTATAATTCTCCTTACAAAGAATTAGATTTCCATAGATTTCTCAATGAAGAAAGGTCCCCTAGAAGCAAGAAAATGTCACTTCTGTATTTTTCAAACAGAAATCCAATAATAATAATAACCCATACTGAGTCTCCTAAGAATCTAGTACAAACAATTAAACATCAACAAATGGGACAAATGGATAAGTCCTTAAAAACACAGAAACTTCTAAGAAATAATTAGGAAGAAATAGATAATCTGAACAGACTCACTGGTAGTAATGAAAGTGAAGCAATAATAATAATAATAAAAAAAACCTCCCAACAAACAGAAGTCCAGGACCAGATGGTCTCATAGGTAAATTATACCAAACATTTAAGGAAAGGATAATACCCTCACACTATTTAAAAAAGTTAAAAAGGAAGGAATGCTTCCCAACTCAGTCTACAAGGCCAACATTACCCTGGTACAATGCTACATCATTATGCATTCGTCTACTGCTTGACAGCGAGCTTGCTTTCACATCTTGGCTATAATGCTGAAATAAACATGCGGTGCATATATCTTTTTGAATCAGTGTTTCTGTTGTTTTTTGATATATACCTAGAAGTGAAACTGCTGGATCAGATAGTGTTCTATTTTAAATTTCTGAGGAACCTCGATAGTGTTTTCCATAGTGACAGAACTAACTTATGTTCCACCAACATTTGTTATTTATTGTCTTTTTGAGAATAGCTATTCTAAGATGTGTGAGGTAATATCCTATTGTGCTTTGCCCATCTGTAGGTTTTCTTTAGAAAAAATGATCTAAATGAGACTTGAAACCATAAAAATCCTAAAAGAGAACACAGGCAGTAATTTCTCTGACATTGGCCACAGCAACATTTTTCTAGGTACACCTCCTGAGGCAAGGGAAACAAAAGCAAAAATAAACTATTGGGACTACATTAAAATAAAAAGCTTTTGCATGGCAAAGGAAACAACCAACAAAACAAAAAAACAATCTACTGAATGGGAGAAGATATTTGCAAATGATGAATCTGATAAACGGTTGGCATCTAAAATATATAAAGAACATATACAACTCAACACCCAAAAAACAAATAATCCATTGAAAATGGCAGAAGACATGAACAGACATTTCTCCAAAGCAGACATCCAGATCAACAGACATGAAATCATGGGCAACATTACTAATCATCAGAGAAATGCAAATCAAAATCACGAGACATCATCTCATACCTGTCAGAACGGCTGTAAAAACACAAGCACTTGTGATAAGCATCAGCTGTTGAAATCACTGTATTGTACGCCTGAAACTATTATTACACTGTTAACTACCTAGGATTTGAAAAAAAACTTAAAAAACAAAAGTGAAATTCATAAATAACATCCAAAACCCCCCATGAGAATAGTGTGTTGGTGAGAATGTGGCGAAAAAGGAATCCTCGTGCACTGCTGGTGGGAATGCAAACCGGCACAGCTACTGTGGAAAACAGTATGGAGGTTCCTTAACAAATTAAAAATAGAATTACTATAAGATACAATAATTCTACTACTAGGTATTTACTCAAAGAATCCCAAAACACTAATTCAAAAAGATATATGCACCCTATGTTTATGGCCACATTATTTACAATAGCTAAACGTGGAAGTAACCCAAGTATGCACTGACAGTTGAATGGCTACAAATACGGCATATATATACCATGGAACATTACTCAACCATAAAAAGGAATAAGATCTTACCGTTTGCAACAAGGGTGGACCTAGAGGATATTATGCTAAACGAAATAAGTCAGACAGAGAAAGGCATATACCACGTGATTTCGCTTTCATGTAGCATCTAAATAACAAAACAAATGAATACATAGATACAGAGAATGAACTGGTGGCTGCCAGAGGGGAGGGATGAGGGGAAAGTTACGAAATAGGTGAAGGGGATTAAGAAGTGTAATATTCCAGCCATAAAATAAATAATACAGAGACGTAACAACTTTGTATGGTAAGAGATGATAAATAAACTTATTGTGGTGACCATTTTTTAATTGCATAAATATTGAATCACTGTATGGTATGCCTGAAATGAATATAGTATTATAGCAATTACACTTCAATAAAAGTCCATTTAAACAAATCTAATAATGACAGTACCATTAATACACCTAAAAAAATTCCTAAATATCAACCATTTAGGTAGTATTCAAGTTTTCCTGATGTTTCAAACCATTACTTTGAATTCTTTCCCTTATGATTTTTTATTAAAGAAATGGTATCATTTGTTCTACACATTCCATGATTGAGTTTAGCTGACTGCATTCCCTTGGTGTTTAATATGTTTCTCTGTCCCTTGAGTTTCCTTTAAAATCATAGTTACGTATGCAGTAGTGATCAGGTTCAGGTTTCTGCTTTTTCAGCAATAGTGTTTATAGGTGGTGCTGTGTACTTCTATCATGAAGCATAGAATGCCCACTTCTTATTTTATGTTAACAGCCAGCAATAATCACTGTTTAGACTCCTTATTAGGGTTTTTAAATGGCAGAATTCTAATGAAATCATTCTTCCTTTGGTAGCTGGAATAGTTAAAAAGAACAATTTCCCCTTATCAACTATCTGATCATACTGAGATACATATAATATAGGAAAAGCAAGACAAATTTTCACTTTCCTTATTCACCAGTTTCAGAATAAAGTAGTTCCTAAGAATCCTGTGAAGATGACCAATAAGATTTTTTCAATCACTTTATGAACTTAAGGCTTTAAATATGTCAAATGCTTTACTACATTATAATTATCCTACTCATGCCAAAGTTGTCCCATATTGGTCAGTGGAAGTTTATTCAGATTGGCTACTGAGTCCTTTTGTCATAACCTCAATTTTTTCACAGTTTTGTGTTTTGCTATGACAAGATATTCTAGGTTCATACTGTACATTTCCTGTCCAAGACCTGGTATCAGATGGTGTCCCAAAGAGCTCAAATTTCTTTTGTTGGGAAATGGTATTTGGAGACCACAATTTATACACCAGCAGAGGTCATTGCTACTAGACTTGTATTTTTTAGACATGTATTTTTTACAATTAAAATACCACTTGAGTTTCTAGATATAATTCTGATTCAAAATCAGTAGTAAAAGGTAAATTAATCTTATCATCTTTACCATGTATCAACCATACCAGGTCTCAATGCTACATACATAATTATAATTTTGACTTATCCCACAATACACACACAGTAGTTTCAGTAACACTACAGCCAACTTTGGGATTAATGAAAAAACGGTTGATTGGGGGGGGCAGGGGTTTTTTTGCCCTTAGGAGATATTCTGGTAAGGATGTACAGACAGCTTTTTATGCTTTAAAGTCATTTGAAAAAAGGGCTCCTGGTTGGCTCAGTCAGGTAAGAGTCTGACTTTTGATTTCAGCTTAGGTCATGATCTCAGGGTTGTGAAATCTGGCTATGTCAAGCTCTGAGCTAGGTGTGGAACTTGCTTGAGATTCTCTATCTCCCTCTGCCTGGCTGCACTCTCCCCCTCCCCACCTCTCCCTAAAAAAAAAAAAAAAGTTGTTTGAAGTAGTTTCTCTCTAGACTATAATTCCATTTTCCTTACTAGTTTTACTAATTTGTTTATATATTAACATAGTTCCCAAGTTAAACCAATATTGTCAGCAACTTCTTCCCAGTATCTTATTGGAAATACTCCTAGTTAATAAGGCAAAAGGCAAACTTATTCAACTTTCCATAAATACTTTCCTTTCTATCTCCCTACATTTTTTTTTGAAATTGTACCATATCTACTTTCCATACTATACTACTTCCCTAACAATGATCATTTAGTGTTTTTTCTTAGGTAAAATAAATGTAACACTCACCACCAGTTCTTATGTCACTCTCTCACATACTATTGATTAACTAAAGCTTGTTCTCTTATAGATTCCTCAGGAGTAGTTCCTAGTTTGTCTGTAGTCTTTATACCTGAAGGTCAGTTTGGGTGAATATAAAACCCATACCTTGCCATTTTCTTTGAGTATTTAAAGAATGTTTCTCCAGTGGAGTGCCATCTGACAGTAAGTGTTGGTGAAGACAGTGTGATCTTCTTCCTCTTATAAATTAATAATTTTACTAAACTCTGAGTGCCAGCTTTCCTGAATTAATTTTCCAAGACATGCAGTGTGCCCTTTTATAAATAGTTTTAAGTAGTCTTTTATTTTACAAACACTTTTTTGAATTGTAGTTTTGAATATTTATTTTGTTTTGTTTCTTTTAATTTTCTTTTTTTTTTAAAAGATTTTATTTATTTGACAAAGAGAAACATAGCCAGAGAGGGAACACAAGCAGGGGGAGTGAGAGAGGGAGAAGCAGGCTTCCTGCCAAGCAGGGAGCCCGATGTGGGGCTCGATCCCGGGACTCCAGGATCATGACCTGAGCTGAAGGCAGAGGCCTAACTACTGAGCCACCCAGGCGCCCCTGTTTCTTTTAATTTTCTTGAGATTCCTATTACACGTATGTTGAGACTTTTTTGATACATTTTAGAGATCTTTTGTTTTAAATCTTTCAGATTTTTGTTCTTTTCAATTTTAAGTTTGTCTTTGTCTTCTATTTATTTGATAGAGAGAAAGAGTGCGCACATGCGCACACACACACACACGCACACGTGTGCGCAAACAGCAGGAGGGACAGACAGGGAGGAGAAGCAGGCTTCTTGCTGAGCAGGGAGCCTGAGTTGGGGCTTGATCCCAGGACCTTGGGATCCTGACCTGAGCAGTCAATGCTTATCCAACTGAATTACTCAGATGCCTCTCTATCTTCTATTTCTCTTAAGGCATTATCTTTTGTGATTTTTCTAGTTTTGTCTCTATTTCTGATATGATTTTTAATAAATTTTATTTCTAATTGAGTGTTGTCATTTCTCATTTCAAATTTACTTTCTGTAATCAATCTTATGTCTGAGTTTTTATAATTTTATGTTCTTCAGTATCTATAATTTTCTAAATTTTTTGGTTCACTTTGAGATTTACAAGTTTTATACAATATTTAAAAATCACATTTATTAAGTTGCACTACTAAACTCATCAGTATCATCTTTGGTATTGGAACACTTTCAAATTCATGTGACAGACACGAGTTTCTCAAAAGTCTAATTTTTACTCAAAAACTCAAATTTTTGGGACGCCTGGGTGGCTCAGTTAGTTGAGCGACTGCCTTCGGCTCAGGTCATGATCCCGGAGACCCAGGATCGAGTCCCACATCGGGCTTCCTGCTTCGGCGGGAGGCCTGCTTCTCCCTCTCTCACTCCCCTCTGCTTGTGTTCCCTCTCTGGCTGTGTTTCTCTCTGTCAAATAAATAAAATCTTTAAAAAAAAAAAAAAACTCAAATTTTTAAAATTATTTTTTATTACATTATTTTTTCACCGTTCCAAGATTCATTGTTTATGCCCCACACCCAGTGCTCCATGCAATACATGCCCTCAGTACCCACCACCAGGCTCGCCCATCCCCCCAACCGCTCCCCTCCAAGACCCTCAGTTTGAGGTAAATTGGGGAGGGAGATGAAACATGAGAGACTGTGGGCTCAGAAACAAAGTGAAATTTACAGTTTTATTATTGTGTGAGCATGCCTTTTTGGTGGGTTTCCATCGCCTTTAGGGCTATTATTTGGCTTTTTATTCTTTTTCCTTCTAATGGTTTGTATAGAATTTGACTGTAATGCTTTCTTTTCCTCACTTTTTTTTTTTAAAGATTTTATTTATTTATTTGACAGAGAGAGAGATCACAAGTAGGCAGAGAAGCAGGAAGAGAGAGAGGAGGAAGCAGGCTCCCCGCTGAGCAGAGAGCCCGATGCGGGCCTGGATCCCAGGACCCTGAGATCATGACCTGAGCCGAAGGCAGAGGCTTTAACCCACTGAGCCACCCAGGTGCCCTTTTCCTCATGTTTTAAGTGAAATAAAATTTCCTGTGCTTTTAGAAGGAAGAGGTGGATCACAATTGCTTTCCTAGCTTCATCGTTCTAGAATTCTCCAGTGTTATCTCAAAATGACAGAAAATATGGTCTCATATTTCGATATCTTGCTCCGCTCCCCTACTTTTGTCTGCATCTTTTCTGTCCTTTGCTCCACTGTCTGGCTTGCTAAAATTAGGCTCTATTCCCCACAGTTTCTACTCAGTGTGAGGTTATGGAAGAGAGCGTCAGTTTACTTCCAAAAGTTGTATGCCTATGGCTCCATGAAATTGGATTTCAGTACCATGAATCTGTGGCATATGACAGACCTCTAGCACCACTATGAAGAGCATCCTGCATTACCCCCTTCTCCGTCTTGGTTGCTGTTCTTGGACTGGCCTGCATGCTCTAGTGAAACACCATTTTCAGCATAATCTCTTCCAGTCCAGTCCATGTTGCTACAAAAGTTGGATATTGCCAAGAAGAGAAAGTCAAGTATCGCATGGTTTCACTTACTTGCGGTGCATGAGGGGTAAACCGGAGGACAGTGGGAGAAGGAAAGGAAATGGGAACTAGGGTAATCTAGGGAGGGAAACGAAACAACAGAGACTTTGGACACAGAAACAAACTGAGGGACTTGGAGGGAGGGGGGTGGAGGGATGGGAGAGCCTGGTGGTGGGTACTGGGGACACCTACTGCATGGAGCACTGGGTGTGGGGAATGGGGAATGAATCTTGGAACACTGGAAAAAAAAATTTTAGCAACAATAAAAAAAAAAAAAGAAACACCATTTTCAGTCAGCGTTCCTTCCATACAAATGCTGATAACCATAAGGGTCCATAAGGGCATGGTGTGCCACACCTGTTTGTATCTAGAGGCTTACAGAAGGAAACCTAGTTGCTTACTTTTATTGTAGAGATTTGATTGTGCAGTCTTTAGTTTTGCTATCCAAGTTTCTCTGTGTTTATGGTAGAATTCTACTATACTTAAAAACCATTTCATGCCATCTTCCCAAAATCCTAATGCATTTTTTGGTAATTTACACATTTTTGGCTTTCCGTGCAATGCTAAGCTTATGAAATACGTATTATTTCTGTCTGTTTATGTCCCTCAAGTTTTTAAATATTTAACACTTTGAATCCTATCTAGATACCAATCATACGGACCTATCTCTACTCCCTAGTACCACTAAAATTTATGTGCTCCAAATTTTTATCTTTCCCTCTTCTTAAAGCCTCAATATTAACTGGATTTATGAAATTTCAGAATGTTAGTAAAATGAGAACTGACAAGAACCCATCCAAAAAGAAAAATATATCTAGTTATTCAACAGTGAAAAAATTTATTTAGCAAATAACTACCTTATATCAACAAGAGAGCATTCCAAAGATAATCTTCCCATTGTCCTTAGGTTTTCTTGAAGTTCTCGTAAACAGGTAATATTCACGACTAGCTCAACACCCACATCATACAGCAAGACCTATGAAAACAATAACTTTGAGTCTGTGGAAAGATAATATTTCAAAATATATTTTGCAGACTGAATAACAATAAAAATCAGATTAAAAATTTCAGGATAAAAATACTGAATGCAATCACCTTCACAATTATTATTTTTAACTCTTTGTTTACCTCTACCAATGTGTCTGTAACCATTCTGATGATCTGGCCTCTTCGCCACTGATTTTTATCAGGGATCTTAACAGCACAGTGCATATCGTTTTCCCACTTAATAGGTTCCCACTTTGAGTTTTCATAAGCAGCTACCATCTTTTCTTCTAAACTATATAAAGAAAAAAAAATTAGCTTCAAACCTTTTCTTACAACATATAGTGCTCCGACCACGTCGTCTTCCACCGTCCCTCCTTTACCCAAACTGGATACCTTGTTCTTCCTTGAGTACCCAAGTATATTTCCACTGCAGGGTCTTTGAACTAGCTCTTCCCTCTGCATGAGATTACCGCCAGATATCCTCATGGCTTACTCCCTTTCTTCAGGATCCTTTACAAATGTCACTGTCTTCTTGAGGTCTTCCCTGATTATCCAAAATTGCCTTCCTCCCCAACTGTTTTTTCCTCTATTGTCTTTATCATCATCTGCCACGTTAAATATTTTATTTGTCCACTGTCTCTCCCTCTACTAGAGTTTAAGCTTCATGACAGCAAAGATATAAATATTTTTACCACTGTATCCTTAACACCTAGAGTACTGGTTGTGCCCAATTAAGTATTCATGGAATGACTAATTCTAATATAGTGAAAATAGTAAAAATACTATTTGTGTGCTTTTAACTAGTTTTAAAATACTGTTTAGCTCAATTAATTTTGCTTTTAAAATTCCACAATTATGACTTCTAGATCTCTGAAACAAAATATAGAAAAAAAGCCCATAGGTAATATGTTTTCCTTATATATTATACCTATTAAGTAAGTTTTCTGTTAATAACCACTGAACATAAATCTTCTCAGGAGATACCACATTACAGATATGTACAGGCAGTTCCTTATTATAAAGAGACTGAAGATTCTCATTAGGTAGAGATTTTACAGACACAGGATTTAAGTTGTTTACTTCATTTGAAATAATTTCTTCTGGAGAAGGATCCCATACTTCAACATGCTTTTTGCAATTATCCTTCAGGGTATATCTGGAAAATAATAAACCCATTAGCAAAAAGAGTAGTTCACCAAATATGTATGTATTTGCTTAGATCTAGCAATGAACAAATTTTAGCTATGATTCATTGCTTCCCAGTTTTGATATTAATAGCAGTTTTAGTTTCCTTTTTAAAAAAGGGTTAAATACTACCAACATAAACACAAACCACCCCCCAAGACAAACTTTCTATTTTAAAAACAGTTTAAAATACCTAGTTTGCTTATTATTTCATCATTTCCTATTGATATTTTGTATTCAAAAAGAACAGAAGAATTATTCATAATTTTCTTATAACCTGACTAGAAGTATCAATTCATTTGCCAATAAGAGTTCAAGTGATAACCAATTATTATTAAAATGTATTGACAGAAATGGAATGAAATGTCTAGAATGTTTAATAAGATTAGTTCAGACTAAAACCACAGATAATTAGCTGTCCTTTATAGATAAACTTAATTTCTTTCACAATAAGCTTGAGATTTAGTTAACTGACGTGACTTAAAAATTTTTGTTGCTAAATCTAATGGACAAATTTCAGTTCTTAATTTGATGTGAATTCTCAACACTAGCTACTCTTTCTTTCTTGAACTGTTCTTTTTAAACTGCAATTTTAAACTGCAATTAGTAAAGGTCACAGACTCTTTCTACCTTCACTTTCTTCTGTCACATTTCTTTTCTTTTGGGTGTTGGCTACAGCATTTTGAGGAGTTGGCTAAGGGAAAGTTGAGATGGAGAAGCATTTAGCTTGTATTTATTGGACTATAGCTTTGTGATGGATAGCCATTTTTCTGTAAAGTTAAGCTACTGCTAGCCATTTTGGTGAGGAATGGATTCCAGAAAAACTCCATTATACCTTAGTGTCACAACATGAAAATACAGGGCCCAACATAAATGTCATAATAAACCACTATAGTGAGGATGTTGATGACAAATTGTTTAAAGAGTAGAGTGACCAGACCATCCAGTTTAAACTTGTTCTGGCATAATATTCCTTCTCGTTTACTCTTAAACATGTCCCAATATGGATGAGAAATATGCCCACCGATTAATAAGTGAAATAATAAGTATTGCTAATCCAAACTTTAATATTCTTCACTATACAACAAAATTTGACAAGCCTATATTACATATATATTTCTTATGTATGAAAGAGACAGGATAGATTTTCCTAAAAATAACCAATTTTTAGAAATTTATAGAACACTACCAATGATTGAGCTACAGATAAGAAACAATGCTTTTTAAAATTACCAATAAATAAATTTTAATCTACTAGAAAAAAGACTTCTCTCTAGGGAATATCACAAAATCTGGCATTTCAAGTGGTAGTTCATATACAAAGTTAATAAAGTATCTTGTGATGAGTCTGAATTTTATAACATTTGTAGTATTTGTCAACTTTTGAAAATCTGTGCTTTGTTGTGATTTCTTTTATCAGTCTATATAAATATTACTTTTGCTTAGTTAATTCTATAGTTAAAACACTGTATTCCTTTTCTTTTTTTTTTTTTTTAAGATTTTATTTATTTATTTGACAGAAACACAGCCAGAGGGGGAACACAAGCAGGGGGAGTGAGAGAGGGAGAAGCAGGCTTCCCGCCGAGCAGGAAGCCTGATGTGGGACTTGATCACGGATCTCCGGGATCATGACCTGAGCTGAAGGCAGTCGCTTAACCAACTGAGCCACCCGGGCGCCCCTGTATTCCTTTTCTTAAAGGGGGCCCCTTCAGGCTCACCCATGAAAGCTGGATTCGTCCTTGCTGAGCACAAAAATACGAGCATTCAGAAGTGAGTAAACATGCCTGGCCTCTTCTTACCACTGTGCCGCCTCATCCATTTCCTTACCTATCGCTGCACCTGCTTCCCACTCTTTATCATGCGCTTCTGTTACTATGCAAATAGACAAAGCACCACAGTGTGTGACTGAGAGTCCTCTGGCCATTGCAGTTGTGTGCCATGTGAAGGCATCTCCCTCTGCTTTGACATGCCAGTCACCTCAAGCACATATCCCCAAAGCTGATACCACATCCATTTTCCCTCCAAACCTGCTCCCCACTCTTCTGTTCCTTGTTCTCAAGGAACAGTATCACCAGACATTAGGTGGTTATGGTCACTGGTCTTGAAAGTCAATCTTGACCCCTTCTCTTCCTTACCTACTACAATCAGTAACCAGGTCTTATAAGTCACTTCCATCATGTTTCATGATCTACCCATTTTTCTATCACCAAGTAACTATAACTTCAATAGCCTATAGTACCCACTTATACTCTAACACTTTATTTTGAAGACTTGCAGAGAGAGATTTGTAAAACCCAAGTCTACTCTCAGCCCTCTGCTTAAAATCAATCAATAGCCCCTCATCCTCCTTCCCGAAGTGATAAAGTTCAAACACACAGAAGTGTTTAAAAAGTACTTTTACTTCTCAGTGATCAATGTTCTGTAATTATCTGGTCTCTGCATTGCTCTCCAACTTGATCTCTTGTCTTATCTGCCACTACTACCTTTTTCCTGTCTACCAGCTGTGTGAGTGTACTAACAATACCTAAACAAGTCATATTTTCCCTGTGTATAGACTTGCACTCCCAGCTGTACTACAGAATTCAGCTTAGGTGAAATCTCCTGTGGTAAACCCTCCAGCAATCCTAAAATACTGGGACTACCCTTAGCAGAGTCCTTATCACACTCATAGGTGGGCTTGACCATCTCTCCTTCCTACTATACTCTAAGCTCCTTGAAGGCACAAACCATCCTTATTTATCACTGGATACACCATTTGCTACAATGTAACAAGTAGGCAAATAAATATCTCTTCCTTATATAACCAAGCAGTAGAAAGGGAAAACTAGCGAATGGACTTTTGAAAAACAACTTTATTTGGACAGATTTTCCACAAAAAAATCTCACCCATTTCAAGTATATAGTTCAATGATTTATAGTTAACTTTACCAAATGGTGTAATCATGAGTCAATTTTACAACATTCTCATCGCTTCCATGATCCCCTATGTCCAGTTACCATGATTCCTCCTCACCCCCTAATAAATTTTTTATACTATAAACTTGCCTTTTCTGTGCATGCCATATAGATGGAATCATACAATATATAATCTCTTGTGTCTTCTTTTATGTAGCTTAAAATTTGCAATTTATCCATGACATAAATGTGTCAGTAGTTTGTTCCTTTTTTACAGCTAAATAGTATTCCATTATATGAATACATAGTATTTTCTTCATTCACCACTCACTGGATATTTACAGAGTTTCCAGTTTGGGGCTATTCTGAATAATGGTATGAATACTTGCTCATAAGTCTGTGTATGAACACATGTTATTTCTTCTGAATAGATACCTAGGAGTATCTCGGAATTGTTGGGTTGTGTGGTAATTTTATGTATAACTTTTTGAGAAACTTGCAAACCATTTTACAAACAGGCTGTGTCATTTACATTTCTGACAGTAGTAAGGGTTACTCCATATCCTCACCAACATTAGTAACTGTCTTATGTGTAATAGTTATTCTAATGGGTGAGAAATGGTATCTCATTGTGGTTTTAACTTGCATTTCGCTAATGATTAATAATGTTAAACTTATCTTTTCATGTACTTATTAGCGAATTATACACCTTCCTTGGTAAATGTCTGCTTATATCTTGTGCCCATCTTTTGGGGTGTTATTTGTTTTCTTAAGTTGTAGAAGTTCTATGAATTCTGAATACAAATTTTTTTTTTTAAGATTTATTTATTTACTTGACAGAGAGAAACACAGCCAGAGAGGGAACACAGGCAGGGGGAGTGAGAGAGGGAGAAGCAGGCTTCCCGCCGAGCAGGGAGCCCGATATGGGGCTCGATCCCGGGTCTCCAGGATCATGACCTGAGCCGAAGGCAGTCACTTAACCAACTGAGCCACCCAGGTGCCCCTGAATACAAATTCTTTATGGGGTACATCTGGCAAATATTTTCTCCCACTGTTATGTCTTTACTTAATTGTATCTTTCAAAGTACTCGAGTTTTGAATTTTGATGAGAATCAATTTACTAATTTTCTTTTATGAACTGTGCTTCTGGTGTCATATCTAAGAAATCTTTGCCCAATCTACAGTCCTAAAGATTTCCTCCTGTTTTCTCCTAGAAGTTTTGTTTTAGCCCTTGAGTCTAATCCCTTCTTTTTTTTGAAGATCAATAGTGTTTATTTATTTAAATTGGTAGTAGTTCTTATCCCTCGGGGAATTTCTAATGGCCTTTAGGCAGATTTCCCCAATGTGGAAGCAAACAGCAAAACTGAATAAGCAGTGTGGGCAGCAGTACCTCAAGTGTTCTTTGAGGAACAGAAGCCATATCATGAAGTTTAACATCCAAAGAGTTAGACTTACATCACCTCCTCTGGTATGGAATTCAGGGTAGGGCCCTTGCCTCTGAACCTGAGAGCCAGATGAGTAATGAACTGCTTACAAGCCCATCATCGATGCCTCAGGCACAAATGAACATTCAAGAATTAAATGATTCTTCCTAGAGCCAGGGATTAGAAGGGGAAATCCTACTTTAAAACAACTTTCCTGTTTTCAAATAGTCTTATGAATCTTCTCAAAAATGTTCCAGTCCTTAGTTTCTTTTTTTTTTTTTTACTTTAAACTTATTTTATTTTTTCAGAGTTCCAAGAGTATAATCCCTTTTGAGTGAGCTTTGTGTATGGTGTGAGATAAGGGCTATGTTCATCTTTTCTTGCTGGTGGATATCCAACTGCCACAGCATCATTTGTTGAACAGAGACCCTTTTTTCAATGAACTGCCTTTTCACCTTTGTTTAAAAAGTCAAGGATTTACTTCAACTGCCAATTCCATTTATTCATCTGTTTGTCTATCTTTATGCAAGTATGCAACTACACTGTCGTTATAGTTTTATTTAAATTCTGAATCTGGGAAGTCTTCCAACTTTGTCTTTGTTTTCAAAATTATTCTACTTTATGAATTTTGCATTTTCATATGAAATTTGAAATCCCATCAATTTCTGCAGAAAGGTCAGATGGAATTTTCATATAGCTTGTGCTGAATCTATTGCTAATGGACTTAAAAATATTTTAAAAAGGTGAGATTCACATAAATTATTTTAAAGTGAACAATCCAGTAGCTTTTAGTACATTCACAGTGTTGCACAACCATTACACCTCTATCTAGTTCCAAAATATTCCTATCACTCCAAAATAAAATCCCCCTAAAGCAGTTGCTGCCTATAATCCTCTCCCCTCAATCCCTATCAATCACCAATCTGTGTTCTGTCTCTGTGGATTTAACTATTTTGGATATGTCACATAAATGGAATCATACAATATCTCACCTTTTGTGTCTGGCTTATTTCACAGCATAAAGTTTTCAAGGTTCATTAATATTATGTCAAAATTTAATTCCTTTAGATTTTTTTTACAGGGGGAGGGACAAAGAAGAAAGAGAGAAAGGCTCCATGCTTAGTGCAGAGCCCAACTCGGCGCTCAGTCTCAGAACCTTGAAATCATGACCTGAGCCAAAATCAAGTTAGATACCTAAGACTGAGCTACCCAGGCACCCCAAAATGTTACCTTTTTAAGGCTGAATAATATTTCCCTGTATGTCTATCTACCACAATTTGTTTATCCAACTGTTGATAGACAAACAGAGTGGTCCCACCTATGAATGTATATGTACATGTATTTGAGTACCTGTTTTAAATTCTTCTGGGAATGAAATTTCTGGGTCATGGGGTAATTCTATGTTTAAGTTTTTAAGGGATGTTCAAGCAGTTTTCCACAGGGGCTTCACCATTTATATTCCTCCCTGCAATGTACAAGGGTCAGATTTCTCCACATTCTCACCAATACATTTTCCTTTTTTTTTTTTTTATTACAGCCATCTTGGTGTGTGTGAAGTGGTACATTAATACACTTTTAAAAAAATAAATGTTATTAGTTTTTGAGAAAGTAATATATGTACATAGTTTAAAATTTAAAATTTTGAATGTTATGACTCTTTTCAGAGAAACAGTACACATATATGTATTTAATATTTTTTGGTTAAAAAACTAAACATTCATCATTGATTATATGACCAAATCTGATGCCTTATAAAATTAATGTTAACTGGAAAAAACTTGGTTAAAACTATATGACCGTGATTTTTTAAAAAATAGTTTGGTTAAATGAGAAGAAAATATTTCATGATTGTAATTAAAACACAGCTATAGCAATGGAAAGCTTCGGAATTCAGTCAATGTTACCACGC
This sequence comes from Spilogale gracilis, assembly GCA_004023965.1. Classification (NCBI taxonomy): domain Eukaryota; kingdom Metazoa; phylum Chordata; class Mammalia; order Carnivora; family Mephitidae; genus Spilogale; species Spilogale gracilis. Next base: position 110,061 of record PITA01001893.1, on the reverse strand, counting down.
CTATCTTCAGTGACCCCGACTGACTAACGGAGTCATTCAAAAGAAATACAAGTTTCTATGGTCAAAAACTGTAACTTCAACTTTTGGTTAGCAGTTGGATTATATGGCTTATATATCCATGTAAAGATATTAACACTGATAAAAAATTCGAGGCATGCTCACAGTTTAACACATGAATGCTATCTGCTACTGTATGTTGACCATACTTCACCACTAGATGGGCAATTTAAAAAAAAATTCAGCTTTGCTAGGGTAGAACTGGCATATAAACTTGTAAGATATTTAAAGTATACACTGTGGTGATTTGATATAAGTACACATCATGAAATGCTTCCCCTCTTCTAGTTAATTAACATCTATCTCACTTTTGTTTTTTGGTGAAGGCAGAGTTGTATCATACATGACTTCAATATTGTCTAAATTTATAATCTGTAACTAGAAAATTCTCAATATTTAAATTTATATATATGGAGAGGTACAAAAGGAAGGGAAATTTTATTTTAAAAGCTAGTAGATCTTCCTGTGTATTTTAGAGAATACTGTTCTTGTAGAAAGCTGCTATACCATCACAAAGAGCTCTTCTTTCCAGAATCTATTTGTTTACTGTGGAAATAGAGTTTTTCGTTTTAGCTTTAGGGCTCACCTGTAACAGTGGCATATCAAAGTGAGGTGACAGGTGCTTTCCTCTGAGGCTACTGATAGTAGTGATATTTTTGAATATTAATCTAATAAATGCTTTATCCCCCAAAGTTGCTTAAAACAAAGGGAAAAATAGTAGTGATATTTTTGAATATTCATCTAATAAATGCTTTATTCCCCAAAGTTGCTTAAGACAAAAGGAAAAAATTTAAAGTTTAAAAACAGCTTTATTCCATGACTCATGAAACAAAATACTGAGAAGTTAAATTTCTTTGAAATTATTAAACATCTGTTCTGTGAGAGACACTATCAAGAGAATGAAAAAAGAGGCACACACTTGGAGAAAATATTTGCAAAAGACATATATCATAAAGAACTGTTATCCAAAATATATGAAAAGCACTTGAAGTTCAACAACAAGAAAGCAACTCACCTAAAAAAAATGGCTCCAAAACATTAAGAGGAATCTCACCAAAGATATAAAGAGCAAATAAGCATGTGAAAAGATGCTCCACACCATGTCATCAGGAAATCACAAATTCAAACAAAAAATGAGATTCTACCACTACCCATATAATCGAAGGAACAAAGTCTTGAACACGGACAACATCAAGTGCTGATGAGGATGTGGGGCAACAGGAATCCCTCACTCATTGCTTGTGTGAATGGCAAATGTATAGCTGTTTTGGAAGTCAGTTTGGCAGTTTCTTACACAACTAAACATTTCTTACCGTACAGCCCAGCAATCAGACTCCTTGGTATTTGCCCAAAGGAGGAGAAAACTTATGTCTACACAAAAACATGCATGTCGATGTTTATAGCAGCTTTATTTATATGTATATGTAAAAGGCTGAATTTTATTATATGTTTCACCTCAGTAACCCTAAGTTTAAAAAAAGAGAGAAAGAATATTTTTGAGAGGGACAGAGAGAGGACAAGAGGGGAAGAGGGAGACAGAATATTTTAAGCAGGCTCCACGCCCAGCACAGAGCCCAGGTGGGGCCCCATCTCACAACCCTGAGATCATGACCTGAGCTGAGATCATTCCAGACACTTAATCAACTGAGCCACCCAGATGCCCCTCAGTCCAATATATTTAAATGTTTCCTCTCAGCTCTTTGTTTCTCTTCCTTTACTTAGGGCTCACAGTGGAAAAAGGGCAGGCTCTCCCCAGGTTCCAGATCGCCCAGTGTTAGGTCAGGGAGGGAACAAGATTACATACTAAGCACATGACTGCAGGTTTCTGCTTCTCTGGCTTAGCCTGACAGACATATGTGTGGGTGTTATCACATATTTGCCTTCTTGAGAGCAATATGTGAGAATTCTTCAGAAGACCCTTCAGGGGCCACCCTACTGCACAAGTCTCTATTGTGAAACAACTGTTTTGTCTTGACTCCCAACCCCGCACCCCTCCTCACTAACCCCTGCCCTTTGCTTCACGGTTGCTCAACCACTGGTCTGTCTTGGATACTAGGCACAGTGGCTCAAATCTGATTCTTGGTCAAAGTATCCACTTGAACTCAGGAAGAATTCACTTTTCTCCAAATGGGAATGTGGGCTAGCTCTACCACTAACTACCCTATCCTGCCATTTCTCTTCCTAATTCTCTTCTCAAATAGGTACCAAGGGCTGCTGAAGCAGATGTCCCACCTAGAAATAAGATGCCATTCTCCTTTTCTTAGAAGTAACTTCAATCCCTACATATCATTTTCTTGGTTTCAGGGTCCCTTAGGGATGGAAGGAAAAGCCATTCTGCTCCCCATTAGACTAATGACTTAAATTATTTCTCCCTCTATTTTTCAAGAATGGGGGAGAGCTCCCAAAGCTATGGCCTAAGCAGATATCCTAAAGGGAAAGATATGCCAGCTTTCCTTCTTGTGAATAAAATGTTATGTACAAACTAACAAACATTTACAGGTCTACTTACCCTACTTCATAAGATGCTAGGCCCTCTTTGACTAGCTGGTCATTTATACTAGTAGGAGCCATGCCAGGAGCACCAAGAGAATCGAAAAGCTCAACTAAGAGTACATTATCTTCCAGAATTTCTGTAAAACATTAAGATGAGTTTGGGGAAAGGAAGAAATGTGTTGCAAAACATACTAAATAATACCAATTTTTAAAAAGCTGTAAACAATTTTATTTTGCATACATGTGGTTTTTTGCTGAATAATATTAAAGTCTTTCTGTAGGGGTAAAAGCAGCATTTTGCAAACATAAAACAACTGTTCATATTATCTGCAACATACGCAAATTAATAAAGTTTGCATTTTATATTGTGTACTGTTCTACAACAAATCAAAAGCAGTTTAAAGGTTTTAAATTCAAAAAAATATAAATTGATATATACTCACTGAAGAAATGTTCTGATGATTTTTTAAACTATTTATTGAGTTCACCCAAGTTCCAAAGGACAAAAGAATGAAATTCAGGCCAGTCATTATTTGTGAAGGTTTACAGTTTTTATAAGAATGGCACAAAGTTTAAAACAAAAAAAAAATCTAGAATCCTCAATTAGATATTGAAATCCAGACTTTTTCCCCATCCCTGTGTTTTTAGGACAAGCCATCTAACTTTTAATTTCTTTTAGAAATTATGGTTACTTAAACAAGTAGATCTATTTAGTAATAATATAGATCTATTTAGTAATATTACTTACTATTAAGTAATAATGGTTACTTAAACAAGTAGATCTATTTAGATCTATTTCTTTTTTTTTAATTTTATTTTTTCAGTGTTCCAAGATTGTTTATGCCCCACACCCAGTGCTCCATGCAATAGGTGCCCTCAGTGCCCACCACCAGGCTCTCCCATCCCCCCACCCCCCCAAGTTCCTCAGTTTGTTTCTGTGTCCAAAGTCTCTCATGTTTCGTTTCTCTCCCCGAATTACCCTACTTCCCATTTCCTTTCCTTCTCCTACTGTCTTCTATATTACCCCTTATGCACCACAAGTGAAACCATGTGATACTTGACTTTGTCTACTTGGCTTATTTCACTCAGCATAATCTCTTCCAATCCAGTCCATGTTGCTACAAAAGTTGAATATTCATCCTTTCTGATGGAGGCATAGTATTCCATTGTATATATGGACCAGATCTTCTTCATCCATTCATCTGTTGATGGGCACCTTGGCTCTTTTCACAGTTTGGTGATTGTGGCCATTGCTGCTATGAACATTGGGGTAGATCTATTTCTAACTAAACTGGGAGTTTAACTATGGGTAAAGTGTACATCTCATATGCCTGTTTACTTACTTATTGTACACAGCACAGAGAACCTGCCTAATATGTATCTGAATAAATTACAGAGTAATTTCTTTAGGAAACATGTAATCCAATGCTCTAAAGTATTCAGTGAATGCACACTTCAGTGAAGTTTATGCCTACACCTTCTACACATAGTAGCCGGTAGCTGGTCAGAATGGTTTCAAATAAAAAGACAAAGTGTCACCACAGCATCCTATATTATCTAGTCATAAAAATACATATGAGATAAGTTTTTCAAGAGCCTAAAAATGATTCCTGACTACTTTTCAATGGACCACATACATCATCAAAAAATAAAAGGCTAAGCAATGCTGAGACTCAATTAATTCTCATCTCCTTACTTTCTATGTCTTGTGTTCCCTTTAGTTCTTTGACTTCATAGTTCCAGGCCTAGAGTTCCTTATTCTGACAGGGCCAACTTTCCATATGTTCTGTGCCTTTACCAACTTCCCTGCTCTGCTAATTAAAATTTAAATATCCTTTGTTTTATAAGGTAACAATGCATTATAATGGAAGGTTCCCCTTCTCATCTATTATTGTCATAAAAGCTCAATCTCATCATTATGCAGGTTAATGGGGTAAGCTCTTTTAGATTTAAGGACTGCCAAAAGACCCAGCTCAAAAAAATTATCTAGCATAATAACTATGTTATGACTAGTGTTTGGGTGTTATTAGCATAACAAGTAATTAAGTGGTAAGAAAAAGGAGTTAAGAAAGAAACCAAGTCAGGTCTTGATGGGTTGTCCATGGGAGGGAGAGGGAGCTAAAACCAAATAGAATAAAATAACCAAAAGCAAAGTTGGTAAGCAGAATTATCTAGATTAAAATCAACTCAAAATCAGTGGAGATTATTCAAGGACTAAGAAGCCCTTAATTTACTGCTCACATCAGAGAAGCCAGATATAAAAATGTTATTGACTAAGGATGCTATATCTGTAACCACATTCTCCTTTAAACAAATTATTTCTTCCAATTTCTTATATCAACAACATGGATAAATTATCACTGATATGCCACCAGTTCCCTGTTATATAACCCTGAGCTGCTGATTGCTAAGCTTTAGTCTCCTCATTGTAACACAGGCTAACACTCTTCTGGTGACTGGGTTCATTTAATGGTATTATGATAAATTTGTACAAATAGATATAGTAAAAATTACCTTGGAAATTTCCCCAATCAACCCTAAGTAAACATAATCTATGTGTCCTGCATTAGTACTTATTAAGACCAACTCAGCCAGATAAATAACAGACTCCCACCACCCCCTAACCCCTGTATCCAAACCCCCTGGGGCCAGACAGGTTTCAAAACTTCAAACTGACAAAAGCTAGATAAAATATATACTGCCTATTTTATAATGCCCCCAGCAGATTCTGAGGCACCAGCCTACAAATACACATTACCCTGAAATGGAATATATGAATATTCACTCTAAAGGAGATAAAGACTATATATATCTTCATGTCAATTCAGATCAGGTTTTGCTAGTCAACTTTTCATTTTTAGAAGATGCTGGGTTACAAAATTGTGAGCTAGTTGTCATCCTGTATCTTGGACCCAAACTACTCCAAAAAGGAAATAACTGTTTCCAAAATACAGGGAAGGAGAGACTACAGTTGAATTCACTTAAGTAAAATGAAATGAAAAAACTATGAAAATTATTTAACAGTTATGTCCCACCTCCCCTCGCTTTCCTACACATTAAACTTTCGCATTCACCATGCCAAAATCAGGATAAAGCCCTTGCAGAAATGAAAACAGAAATAAGAGAAGCTAATTCCTGGCTTTAGGGCTTTCAAGAGGCCATATCGAGGATTACTTGATTTTTAAAAAAATTTTATTTTTAAGTAATGTCTACATCCATTGTTGTGTATTTTATTTTTAAGTAATCTCTACACCCATACACCTACAACCTGAAGATCAAGAGTCACACACTCCAACTGAGCCATCCTAGGACAACTTGATCTTTAAGAGCAATTTTTGCCTTGTACTGAATATATGTTCCAGAGCCTGCAACTATATCCACCATACCTAATTCTCAATAAATGTTCTCTCACTACTCTTACCGACGACACATTGAGTTTATTCCAGGATCAGGTGAATGAATTATGTTACTCTTATTTAAAATGATGTATAATCACATAGCAACAAATAAAAATGGTAATAGCTTACTAATGACTGAACATGTCATAAATTTATCTTGAGTCTTTTCTTCAAATTTTTCCTTCGCTTTTTTGGACCACTGCGTTGTCCTTATACACGGTTCTATATAGGCCAGCTTACATTTAATTGCCTGTGTCAAACAAAATTGCATCATTAAATAAAATTTCTAGTTACTTTAGAAGTCAAATAAAATTTTGTATGTGTACAAAAAACTCTATAGTTAGAAAAATAAACGTGCAAAAGATATCTATAAAATATTTTATAAATGGCAATCAATAATTAGAACCAATAGTGCATTTGGTTGAATTATTGCACATTCAGACATCAATATGATAAGTATCTACTGAAAGAATTATGGATACTCATTATATACTAATAAATGAGAAAAGCAGGTTATAGGACTATTTGTCTAATCCTGTAATTGTTAAACAGAAGACACATCTCAGAATTATATTTATAAAAATATTCAATAGTTCTGAATGATTCTTCTTTTTATCTATATTTTTAAGTGTTGCCTATAATATTTTATGCATTTTAAAATGAAAAATATTGTTTAACAATAATTCAAGTGTCTAAGTGTAAAGTGAGTTAGAAAACAAGCCCCATTAACCTTCGTTATCTCTGGGGAATAGGATTCCAAAAGAAAGATAACTTACTTATTTTTCCAGACTTCTTGCACATGTTATATATACTTAAACATGAATGGAATTGCAATAAAAATACTTCTATAATGAGATTTTTTTCATAAAATATATCGCCTTCCTACCACATTATACAGGTATTTCAAAATAACATTAAGAGCTGCAGACCAGTAAATACTTACAAAGACACAAACATACATACACATATACATTTATAATTAATGCTTATTTGCTAAGATATACATACATCTTAACAGTTATGGCTGCTATATAAGAAATTACAGTAATGACAGCAACTCTTTTCTATATTCCATGTATCAAATTCTTTACAGACAAAAATGTTAATAGAGCATTTCTATGATAAAAATGATTTCTAAAAATATTGTCATACTTGTGTTAATATTCTACCCCTATGAATCACAATAAATAGATTACCTTCTCTGGGGGATTTAGAAACTCATCTTTTATTTTACGCATTTCTTTAAGTGTTATTTTTGCAGTATTGCCAAAGTCTACATATTTAACTTGAACTTCACGATGTCCAGGCAATCCTTCAAAAATTATAGAATTAGAAATCACAAACTTGGAAAGAAAAGAGAATTATCTAGCAAAATTTAGATTAACTGACAGTCAACTATGTTAGAATATTTTTATGATCAACATATACTTTTTTTAAATATAAAAAATATTTCTAATATGTGGGCTTAAAAAAATCAACCATAATGCATAGTTGTTCAGACTTGGTGAATGGGAAAGTAACAATTTTAACATATCCAAAGGACAATCAAAATCAGGATAACAATACAAATGCTATCAAATGCTAGGTGTTGTGGTCTAGAAGTTAAAAAGCAGGCATTAAGACTGGGTTAGAATCCAGTCAAATCCCATGTGTCTCTAAGCAAGCTAATCACTATTTCTAAAATACTACTCTGAGCAAGTTCCTTTTTCTCTCTAAGTCTCATTATTCCATTTGTAAAATGGGCATACCAGTAGAATCCAATCTCGTAAGACTTATTTTTTTTTTAGGATTAACCTATTTAAAATAATTTGCAAAGTGCCATAGTAAGCATGTACTTAATCAATGTTTACTGTTAGTAAACACAGGTAATCAAGGCAAAAGATTTAATAATCAAACTCAAGATTCATTCATATGATGATACCTAACTGAAATTAAAAAAAATATTTGGGGGAATATTGTGAACAATAAGCAAAGACAGACTTTCATGTCAATCTAGTCTCCTTATTTTACAGGGTAACCATGAATCCTCTAACATGTTCAAATACATAGAAGTCTGAATAAAAACCTATCACACTGACCTTTTAGAAAACATGCAAAATATATGGTTGACTTTAGCTTCTCTAATCACATATATGTATAATTCTACTAAACTGGTTGCCATCATTTCAAATTTAAAGAGTAGTACAGTCTATATAATTTCAAAAATGGAAAAAGTACAGGCATTCTCTGCTCTTTAGCAGAAGTGGAAGCAGATGGAACGACACTGGTACCCAAGAGGACACGTCAAACAAGTGAGCAGATGGAACGACACTGGTACCCAAGGGGACACGTCAAACAAGTGAGCAGATGGAACGACACTGGTACCCAAGGGGACACGTCAAACAAGTGAGCACATGGAACGACACTGGTACCCAAGAGGACACGTCAAACAAGTGAGCACATGGAACGACACTGGTACCCAAGAGGACACGTCAAACAAGTGAGCAGATGGAACGACACTGGTACCCAAGAGGACACGTCAAACAAGTGAGCACATGGAACGACACTGGTACCCAAGAGGACATGTCCTGTGGGGACTGGCATCTGCGGCGAGTGAGGAGACACATGTTACCGTAAGGTGAGGGATCCCTCTACACTTCCACTGGAATTCTCATGCTAGAAGCATATTCTTAACTGTACTAGTGACATTAGATTCTTATCACTCCTCAAGTCTCTGAATGGAGATATAGTTTTAGACAAAACAAACAAATGGACAGGAGATAAAATTTAAAGAACTTTTTAAAATCTAAATATCAATTATGTATGAGAGTAGAGTCAGGAGATATGAAAGGTCTCAAAAGAATTTTTTTTAAGATTTTATTTATTTACTTGACAGAGGTAGAGCACAAACGGGGAGCAGGAGGCAAAGGAACTGGGAAAAGCAGGCTTCCCAACCAGCAGGGAGCCTGATGTGGGACTCTATCCCAGGACCCTGGGATCATGACCTGAGCCGAAGGCAGCTGCCTAATTGACTAAGCCACCCAAGCATCCCTGAAAGGTCTCAAAATTTACCTCCAACTTTTCTGAGGAAACAATTAGAAGATGCTCCCAAAAAACAGGAGAATAAACGAAGAAAAAACATGGAATCCATAAAACAAGGGATCCAATACAGGAAAACAAAGCATATTGCCAAGTGAAATAAATTTCCTGAATAACAAAAGTGTAATAAGCTTAGAGGACTAGCAGTCTAATTGGAGAGGATACAAGGATGTTTTCACCACTAGAAAACAAAAAACAAAAACCCACCTAACATTATATGAAAAGTCAATCACGTGGGAAATTGTTTCTAACAACTAGGGAAATGTAACCATAAATTTAAAGAAAATAAAATGAAAAATTGATGCATTAACTTGAAATAGAAATAAATCATTCTTTATGACTTAGTCAAAATATTTATAAAGAATATGGATTAACTAAAATTGTGATACAACTATGGGGATGGGGTGGGGAGGGCATAAAAGAGCTAGAATATGAATAGATACTATCTAAGAGTAAAATATCAATACGCTATTACATATTTAGAATAACACAAATACCATAAGAAACAGCTGAAAGAATTTAAAGTGTTTTTTTGTTTTTTTAAGATTTTATTTATTTATTTGACAGAGAGAAACACAGCCAGAGAGGGAACACAAGCAGGGGGAGTGAGAGAGGGAGAAGCAGGCTTCCCGCGGGGCTCAATCCCAGGTCTCCAGGATCATGACCTGAGCCGAAGGCAGTGGCTTAATCAACTGGGCCACCCAGGCACCCCGAATTTAAAGTATTTATAAAGTAATCTCTACACCCCACAAGAGGCTCAAACTCACAACTCTGAGATCAAGAGTTCCACGCTCTTCCTACTGAGCCAGCCAGTCAGCCCTAAAATATTTGTTTTTGAGGTGTGCAGTGTAAGTTTTTAGCATCATTTAACTTAAATAAGGCAGACATTAGAAAACAACAACAACAAAAAAAAAACAGGTTAAGTCCCAGTCAAATCAAAATCTAAGGACTTAAGAGATTCACCTCCCATCATTATTACCACTAGCTTTTTAAAGATAACTGAGCAAAATAGGTAAGATCAAATAATATCACTTCTATGATTTAATTTGTACCAACTCAAATTGTTTCAGTTTTTAAGCATAATATTTCCCTGTAGAAATAGTGTGCAATTTCCTACCAATAACTTTTGCTCGGTACCAAACTCCATCTTCAAATTTAGCTACACAGGCTTGACCTTGAACTGGACAGAGGATTTCCAGATTTTCTCCATCTTCACTTTTATAGAATTCCTCAATTGTCTTTAGTAAAAATAAAAAATCCAGGCTCTCTATCTAAGAAATAAAGGGATTAAAACACTATAGTTTCAAAGATCAAAATTTAAATGTCACATGTATTATAAGTACCGCTTATAAAATTACTGGAATCAGACAAATCAATCATTATGTAATTTATACTTAAAATATTTTATTACAGAAGCACTATATAAAATTAGTAAATATGGACATAATGAAATTTTTTAAAAATCACATTTCTTCAGATTATCTTAAGTATATATCCTTCCAGATCCTTTTTTTAAAAATTTAAATTCTTTTAGCCAACATATAGTAGATCATTAGCACATGATGTAGAGTTTTCGTTAGTTGCATATAACATCCAGTGCTCATCCCATCACATGCCCTCCTTAATGGCCATCACCCAGTTACCCCACCTTGCTTTGGTTTGTTTCCCTGATTTCTTCCCATTCAGTTTTCCCCTCCCCTCTCCTATGACCCTCTGTACTATTTCTTTCAGCATAGTATCCCCCAGTTCCATCCATGTCGATGCAAATGGTGGGTATTCATCCATTCTGAAGGCTGAGTAATATTCCATCATATATACAAACCAATCTTCTTTATCCATTCATCTGTTGAAGGACACTTCAGCTCCTTCCAGTTTGGCTACTGTGGACATTGCTGCTAGGAACACTGGGATGCATGTGTCCCTTCTTTTCACTACACTTGTATCTTTGGGGTAAATACCCAGTATGGCAATTGCTGGATCATAGGGTAGCTCTATTTTCAACTTTTTGAGGAACCTCCATACTGTTTTCCAGAATGGCTGTACCAATTTACATTCCCTCCAACAGTATAAAGAGGGTTCCCCTTTCTCCCTATCTTTGCCAACATTTGTTGTTCCAGATTGCTTTTGTACACACACACACACACACACACACACACACACACACACACACTTTCCATATTTTTAAACACACAAATGAGATAACATCTTACATGCAATTTGATTACAGTGTGATAATTTGTGTTTTCTATCAATCCTCACTTTTCTGTTTAAGTAATCCTATTTAGTACTTTTAGACCATATTTAGATATCCCTAAATGACCCAAACCAGTGTCAGATTCAAGACTATACATCATATCTAGTTATCGCAATAAATATCTTAGAATCTAGTGCAGTCCTCTCTTTTCTATTAATGACTCGGTCTTGCTGAAGAGAGCCTGCTATTTTTCTGCAGGATGCCCCACCCTCAGGATTTATGTGGTCACACCCTCATGCTATTATCTAGCTTGTTCCTCCATTAAGTGGGGTCTCTCTCCTGAAATTTCTCCAAAGCCATAAGTTCTATTTATAGGTTTGGTGGATTCAAACCTTTTTTGGCCAGAATACATCTTAATACAGGTTGCAATACATCAAAAGACATTAACACTACGGACTCAATATTACATGCTAAGATTCACCTACAGACTGGGGTGAAGAGTCTTATCCCTCTATTGTACAGTTATGTAATTTACTTAATAATACTTTGGCATCATATGAATGTGTAGTTTCCCATCAACCTTCAATCTCATGATTTTAAAGTGAATTGATCATTCTTTAAATCAGTAATTTCAGTAGGTTTGTAAAATGACTGCACTGAATAAACTAGAGATTTCTCTTATTAATAAATAAGACTATTTTCTTACTGAAGTTTTTAAAGTTCCTATAGTATCTAAAACATAGTTCCCCCACTAAAAAAAAAACAAAAACAAAACCCAAACACCAAGGATAAATATCTGATTATTTCTCCAAGTACCAATTCTTAAGGCTAAAAACTATTTTAAAACCTATTTCAAATGGCAAAAAAGGAAACTTCTCTTTTTAAAGTATTATACTGCAAATGGAAATTTTGTGAATCTTTTATTTCATTTAAATTACTTTAAAAATTTTAGATTTTTTTAAACTTTTATTTCTAAGTAAGTTTTTTTCTCTTTTTTAAAGAAGATTTATTCATTTAATAGAGAGAGAGAGAGCGCACAAGCAGGTAGAGCAGCAGTCAGAGGGAGAGGGAAAAGCAGACTCCCCACCAAGCAGAGAGCCCTACACTCGACGCAGTCTGAGGACTCCAGGGCCACGACCGGAACCGAAGGCAGACACCCAATGGACTGAGCCACCAAGGCTCCCTCTAGGTAGGTTTTATTCATATTCTTCCATCCAAAGTGAACAGTGAAAAATTCAACAGAGGAATGACATCAGCAAAAAAGCAGACTAGGATGCTCCAAGCTCCTGATCCGCCACCCCCAGAAACAATGGGAGAGAAAGAGAGAAAGAGAGGCCATATGAACTTTGTCAGAACTATGGAAAAGTCAAAGGTTTATAGCAACCAAGTAAACACCCAATCAAGCTTCTGACATTCAAATAAATCTGTTACAAGCTAAAGGAACAGACACTTCAGTGATAACATGCAAGGAAATCTTTGCAAAACTAGTTTGAAATAGTCTCAAAACTAACCAACCACTACTGTTTTCAACAATAAGAAAATCCAGCAAATCGCAGGGAGGTAGGGATCTTATTCTCAGACTTCCACAATATAATAGTCAAATGCCCAGTTTTCAACAAAAAAATCAGAAGAAATACACAGAAAAAGGGTAACATGGTTCATTGATAGAAACAAAACAGAAGTCATCCCTGAAGAAGCCTAGATAAAGGATATAGTAGACAAAGACTTTAGAACACCTGTCTTAAATATGTTCAAAGAACAAAGGAACACAGGGATAAAGAACTAGAGGAAACCAAGAAAACAACAAAGGACCAAAATGAAAATACCAACAAAGAGAAATTGTAAAAAGGAATCAAATAAATTCTGGAGCTGAAAAGTATAACAAGTGAAAAATACACCAGAGGGATTCAACAGCATACCTGAAACAAGCATAAGAAAGAATCAGAGAACTTGAGGATAGAACAACTAAATTCATTAAGCAGGGAAAACTGGGAAGGGAAGCGAGGCTAAGAGACTTGAACAGAGACAAAAGGCACCATTAGATATATTAATGTATATACTATGGAATCCCAGAAGGAGAGAGAAAGGAGCAGAAACATATTTGAAGACGTAATAGCTGAAAACGGCCCAAATTTGATGACATACATGAATCTACAAATCCAGGATCAATGTTAATCACTGATTTGAATCTCCAGGATATGCTGAAGTCGTAACCTGAGAATGTGAACTTATCTGGAGACAGACTCCCAACAGATAATCAAGTTAAAATGAGGTAATTAGGGTAGGCCTTAATACAATATGATTGGTGTTATTAAAAGGAGAAGATTTAATACAGGGGCAAACACAGGAGAATGCACATGAAGATGAAGACAGAAATTAGGGTGATGCAGCAGAAGTCAGAGACCACCAAAAATTTCCAACTAAGCACCAGAAAGTAGGAGAAAGGAATGGAATAGATTATCAAGGAACATACCCTACTGATACCTTGATCTCATACTTCTAAATTCCAGAACTATGGAACTATAAATTTATGTTCTTTAAGCCACTTAATTTGTATAATTTTGTTATTGCAGCCTGAGGAAATGATACAGATTTTGGTTTTGAAAAGTAGGATGCTGCTGTAACAAATACCTAAAATGTGGGTGTGACTCTGGAATTAGCTAATGGGTAGAGAAGAAGTTATGAAGTGCTTAAATGAAAAAGTTCAGATTGCCTTGAAAAGAATTTTGGTAGAGATATGAATGTTAAAGGTGTTTCTGGTGAGATCTCAGACAGAAATGAGGAACATGTTATTGGAACCTGGACGAAAGTAAATCCTTGATATAAAGTGGTAGAAAACTTGGCTGAATTGTGTTCTGTTGGACAGAAAGCAGAATGTTAATATTTAGCTAAAGAGATCTCTATGAAAAATGTTGAATGTGAGGTTTGGTTTCTCCTTGTTGTTTATGAAAAAACATGAGAAGAGAGAGATGAAGAAGGAACTACTAAACATAAAGGAACCAGAACTTGAAGGATTTATAAAATCTCAGCCTATCCATATTGTAAACAATGAGAATGTATACTTAGAGAGGACACCAAGAATGTGGCTGGACACTGTTGAAAAGATTATGGGCAAGTGACTTGTGGGTCCAATCAGTCATCTCAGTAGAAACACTACCAGCTTGAACTTAAGGGGACAGAGATAGGAAGAAGGAAGGCTGTTGGATTTATATGACTTTGTAGGCAGGAAGTGGGTCGACAGGGCCAAAAGCCCTGGACATGTGTTATCTTTCAAGAAAAACGAATAATGACCCCAAAGGCGGTTCAGAGGCTGTTCTGTCTGCCACTGCCACCAGGAGCCCAGAAGCGCAGGCCTGAGAGGCAGGGCAATCTCATCATCTGTTCCAAGAGGTTCAGCCTCCTGGGTTCCAGGGCATAAGAACAACCCCTCAATTCCAACAGATGAGGCTGCTTCCAGGGCTAACGGGGCAAAACCACTACCCTAGTAGGACTGGAGGGTGGAGCATCCAGCCAATGAAAAGGATTCTCAAGTCATAAGAATCTAACAGAATCTGCCCTGCTAGGTTTTAGATTTGTCTGGTCTCACATATTCAGAGATAGAGAAGAATTTTTCTCCAGCTCGAGTGATACCTAAGCCTTAACTTGTACTTGAATTAGACTATGAGATTTGAAACTTTTGTTTGATGATATATATAAGATTTTGGACTCAGAACTGATGCTGTAATGACTGGAATGAGGTGAATGTATTCTGAATGTGGGAAGTACATGAATCTCTGATAGAGCAGGAGTAGATTGCTTTGCAAACTGTTGGAGTACTAACCCCAAAGTACCTCAGGATGTAACCTTAGTTGAAAATAGGGTTTACAGAGGTTATCAAGGTAAAATAAAGTCTTAGGTAGAACTAACACTTTATTCAATATGACTGGTGTCCTTATTAAAAAACTGAGATAGACAAGTAGAGAAAATGCCATGTGAAGAAAGCAGAAGAGACTGGGGTGACGAAGCAGTATCAACGAGTAGTAAAGATCACTAACATACCACCAAAATCTAGAGAAGAGGCATGGAATAGATTTTACATCTAAAATCTCGGACAGGTGAAATAGGTGATGAGGATTAAGAAGTGCACTTGTGATGCGCACTGGATGATGTATGGAAATGCTGAATCACTATATTGTACACCTGAAACGAATACTACACTCCATGTTAATTAACTGGAGTTTAAATAAAAACTTAAAAAGGAACACCATCCCTTCTTGGCCAAAAAACTGGGGGGAGAAACTCATCCTAACTCATTTAAAGAGGACAACATTACCTGAAACTAAAGCTATACAAAGACATGACAAGAAAACTAGAGTAATATCACTTATGAACACTGATGCAAAAATCCTCAATGAAATACTTAACAAACCAAATTCAGTGTAATATTAGAGGATTATATATCAAGATCTAGGGGGACTGATTCCTGGAATGCAATGACGGTTTAAAATATAAAACAATTAAAAGGTACTATCCCACTTTCTGTTGTGCGTAAAATCCAACTCTTTCATAACTATCCGGTATATCTTCAAATCGCATGAGTGTTACCTGAAGTACTCACGACGAGATAAATGTAATTTTGTCTTCCTAATTTCAAAAAAAATAAAAAATAAAAAATAAAATAAAATAAAATATAAAACAAAAATGAAGTACATATCAATAGAATGAAGTGTCTTTCCTACTCACTACTCAAAACCATGATCATCTCAAATAATGCGAAAACTGTATTTGACAACACTAAACACTCTTTTCACAGCAAAAACATTCAGTGAAGTATTCCTAGGCACTTTTGTCAATATCATAAATGCCATAGGGGAAAACCCCAGATACCATAGTCAATGGTAAAAGAGAAATGCTTTTCCCCTCAGACAGAAGAAAAAGATGCCTGCATTTTCTACTTGTATTCAACAAAATACTGGAACTTATAGCCAGAG
Source organism: Spilogale gracilis (assembly GCA_004023965.1). NCBI lineage: Eukaryota > Metazoa > Chordata > Mammalia > Carnivora > Mephitidae > Spilogale > Spilogale gracilis. Next base: position 93,871 of record PITA01001893.1, on the reverse strand, counting down.
CCATGAAATAAGAAAAAGAAACAAAAGGCATTCTAATTGTCAGAAATAAAATTATCTTTTTTTGCAGCTACATAATTTTATAATGTATAAAACTCTAAAAACCCCACCAAAGAAAACCTGTTAGTAAAGTTACAGGATCTAAAAACAAGACAGAAAAATCAGTTATGTTATATAAAGCAGTAATGAACATTCTTAAACGGAAAGTAACAATTTTTTCTACAATACCATAAAAAGAACACACTTAGGAATAAACTTAAACAAGGAGGGAAGAGACTTGTGTGCTTATACACCATACCATGCTGCTGAAAGAAATGAAAGAAGACAAAAATAAAAGTAAGGACATCCCACATTCATGGACTGGAAGACGTAATACTGTTGACAATACTACCCAAAACGATCTACAGTTCAGTGAAATCCCTATTAGAATTTCAGTGATGTTTCAGGCAGAATAGAAAAACCCATTCTCAAAGTTGTATGAAATCTCAGGGGACCCCAAACTGCCAAAACATATTGAAAAAGAACAAAGAGGGCTCACGCATCTTGATTTCAAAACTTGCTACAAAGCTATATAGTAATCAAAACCGTGCTGACATACGGACAGACAGCCTGATGGAATACAATAGACATCCCAGGTATAAACCTTCACATATATGGCTAGCAGAGTATTGACAAGTATGCCCAGACCATTCAATGGAAAAAAGACCATCTTCTCAACAAATGGTGCAGAGAAAAGTAGACATTCATATGGAAAAGAATGAAACTGGACTTCTCTTACACCATATACAAAAACTAACTCTAAATGAATCAAAGACCTAAGTGTAAGAGCTAAAACTGTGAAACTCGCAGAAGAAAACACAAGGGAAAAACTTCATAATGTTAGATTCAGCAATGATTTCTTGGCTATGACACAAAAGCTCAGGCAACAAAAGAAAAAATAAACTGGGCTTTATCAAGTTAAAAACTTTTGTGGATCAAAGAATGTTATCATGAGAGTGAAAAGGCAACCCATAGAATGGGAGAAAACATCTGAAAATGATATATCTGATAAAGAATTGATATCCCTAATGTATAAAGAACCCTTACAACAAAATAATCCAATTCAAAACTGGTGAAAGGACTGGAATAGGTATTTCTCTGAAGGAATTTTATAAATTACTGTAAATACACATGTGAAAAAAATGTACTCAACAATACTAGCCATATGGGAAATGCAAATCAAATCCATAATGTGACATATGGTATGTTTCATACTCTTAAATTTTTAAAAAAATTTTTGAAGTGTTGGTGAGGATGTGGAAAAACCTAATTAATTCATATGAAGCATGGAATTCTTATGCATTGCTAATGGAAATACAAAATGGTGCAGCACTGTGGAAAACAGTTTGGTAGTTCTTCAAAAAGTTTAAACAGACTTGGGCGCCTGGGTGGCTCAGTGGGTTAAAGCCGCTGCCTTCGGCTCAGGTCATGATCTCAGGGTCCTGGGATCAACGCCCACATCAGGCTCTCTGCTCAGCAAGGAGCCTGTTTCCTCCAGCCTCTCTGCCTACTTGTGATCTCTCTCTCTGTGTCAAGTAAATCAATAAATAAATCTTTAAAAAAAAAGTTTAAACAGACTTATAATATTATCCAGCAGTTCCAGAGCTAGGTATATACCTAAAAGAACCGAAAGCAGAGACCCAAATAGGCACTGGTACCCCCATGCTTATAGCAGCATTATTCACAATAGCCAAAAGGCTGAAACAATCCAAGCACCCATCAGCAGATGAATGGTAAACAAAATATAGTACATACATACAAGAAAAATATTAGTCATGCAATAACATGTAAATATTACGCTAAGTGAAATAAGGCAGATGTAAAAGGAAAAATATTCCGTTTCCACTTAAGAGATATCTAGAATAAATTCACAGAAGAAAGTAGGACAAGTTATGGGAGGCTGGGAGCAGGGGAAGGAAAAACGGGGAGTTGCTGTTTCGTGGTTACGGAGACGTTTGGGATGATGACACAGTTCTAGAAATGAACAGTGGCGATGGCTGCACAACAGGGAGTGTATTTAATGGCACTGAGCTGCATACTTCATGGCTAAAGTGGTATATTTTATATATGTTTTACTTCAACTTAAATAAAAGACGTTGTAAAAAAAATTCAATGAAAGAAATATATGCAAGTCCTTACTTAGTGCCAAAAAGGCAGACTTCCCCGACTTAGCGGAGCCCTTACAGGGTGGTACAGTGCTTAAGATGACAGGCTGTGAATGAGGTTACACAGCCCAGTTCAACCCTGGCTCTTCCCTTCTGTAGCTGTGTGACCTCAGGCAAGCTGATTTATCCCTTTGGTTAGAGTCTCTGTATCTAAGTGAAAATACTTGTATCTTTCTCATAAGATTGTTGTGAAGATTAGTGAATTTTTCACTCATCATGATCTCAAGAATGAGTTAATTCATATGAAGCACAGACACAAAGAGATCAATAAGGATGAACTCATTGTTAGCAGTTATCTAAACAAACCCATCAGTCCACATCCAAAATTTAGTATGAAATGCCTTTGATCTGAATTTATTTTGGTGTTCAAATTCAGAAAATTACTTAGTAAAAATATATAAATTCTCACCAAAGTCCATTGTCAGAAACAGGTTTTATCACAGTATTCTTTTTTAAACATTTTTAAATTTAAATTCAATTAATTAACATATAATGTATTACTGGTTTCAGAGGTATAGGTCTGTGATTCATCAGTCTTATATAAACCCACTGCTTATTACATCACATGGCTTCTTTAACATCCATCACCCCATCCATCCGTTCCCCTCCCTTCCAACAACCCTCAGTTTCCATCCTATAATTCAGAGTCTCTTATGATTTGTCTCCCTGATTTCATCTTGTTTTTTTTTTTGCCTCTCTTTCCCTATGCTCCTCTGTTTTGTTCTTAAATTCTACATATCAATGAAATCATGTATCTGTCTTTCTTTGATTGACTTATTTTGCTTAGCATAATACCCTCTGGTTCTGTCCATGTTATTGCAAATGGCAAGACTTTTTTGATGGCTGAATAGTATTCCATTGTGTGTGTGTGTGTGTCACCACATCTTCTTTATCCATTCATCTGTTGATGGACATTTGGGTTCTTTCCATCTTTGGCTATTGCGAACATCACTGCTGTAAACATTGGGGTGCAGGTGCCCCTTCGGGTCACTACATTTGTATCTTTGGGGTAAATAGCCAGTAGGGAAATTGCTGGGTAATAGGGTAGCTCTATTTTCAACTTTTTAAGGAACCTCCATACTGTTTTGTGGTGTGGCTTCACCAGCTTGCATTCCCACCAACGTGTAGGAGTGTTCTCCTTTCTCAGAATCCTTGCCAGCATCAGCTGTTTCCTGACTTGTTAAATTTTAGCTATTCTGACTGGTGTGAGATGGTCTATTACAAAGCTATAATCATCAAGACAGTATGGTACTGGCACAAAAACAGACGCATACATCAATGGAGCAGAATAGAAAACCCAGAAATGGACCCTCAACTCTGTGGTCAACTAATCTTTGACAAAGCAGTAAAGAATATCCAGTGGAAAAAGGACAGTCTCTTGAACAAATGACGTTGGGAAAATTGGAGAAGAATGATACTGGACCATTTCCTTACACCATACACAAAAATAGATTCAAAATGGATGCAACACCTAAATGTGAGACAGGAATACATCAAAATATTAGAGGAGAACACAGCAGCAACCTCTTCAACCTTGACTACAACTACCCTTGCTAGATACCTCTCCAAAGGCATGGGAAACAAAGGAAAAAATTAACTATGGGGACATCATCAAAATAAAAAGCTTTTTTACAGCAAGGGAAAGAATCAACAAAACCAAAAGACAAGTGACAGATTGGGAGAAGATTTTTCCAAATGACATCAGATAAAGGGCTAGTATCCAAAATCTATAAAAAACTTACCAAACTCAACACCCAAAGAATAATCTAATGAAGAAATAGGCAGAAGACATGAATAGGTATTTCTCCAAAGAAGACATCCAAATGGCCAACAGACACATGAAAAAATGCTCTACATCATTCAGCATCAGAGAAATACAAATCAAAACCACACTGGGATACCTACTAGTACTCTGATGTCAGATCTATGCGTTTCCTACTCTACAGGTTTCATAAGGTGGCAAGAAACACATATATTAGTTACCTTTCACTGTCCTTTCCTTCCATATTTCATAATTTGCATGTTGAAGAGTTCCTTCAATTTACTATGAATCAGGTGACTTTCTCACTTATACTTGCAGCTAAGAAACTTAAATTTACAGAAAGTTGACAGTGGTTTGTTTGCTCTAAAATTCATACTGGGTACTCATTTCCATTACACATTTCTACTTAAAATTTGAAAAACTACTTTGTCTCAAAGGAATACAAATACTTACCAATTGAAGATAGAAATCGGCAGGACTATTTATATGACAAACCATAACTGAAACATCTGTCGTTTCTTTAGGCAAAGTAGGTGGGTGATAGTGTAAAGTCACATTTTTTTCAGAGTGGCTTTTTGGTGACTGCGACCTAAACCTGATTAAAAACACAATCAAAAGCATAGCAAGCCATTTTCTTAGTCTCCCTTCTCTTAGCAACTTGGTCTGAAGAAAGGACTTGTACATATACTGATTTATCTACCAAGAGTATTCCTTTTCCAATATCTTTTCTAATACATTTCTTGGTATTGTATTCAATTATCAAACCAGTAAATAAGATGTCAAGTCTCAGAAATCAATAACTGACCTTCAAATTTGTGTTGGGACATTTCTGAGCCAGATCTGTGTCTTCTACGCAAAGTCTTTCTTCTTTCAGGAACTGACAACCATCAACTATGGTAGCACTCATTAAGGCCACCAGAGGGGTTTCTGTGACCCCATCCAGCTCTAATACTGCTTTTATTTTTCCACAATGAGATCTACTTGGGTCACTACCAGAGTCATCGCGTCACTCAGGACAAAAATTATCTTTCACTATCTCTATCGTCACTCATCTCACTTTGTTTATCAGTGATGGGGGTGGAGGAAGAAACTAAGTTTCTGTTCTAGATTCATACAGCAAATACAGAATGTTCTAGATTCATACAGCAAATACAGAATAATGATCATGAGCTTATTCCAATGGTTAGAAATTCTAAGTCAGGAACTATTAAACTATAATTCTTAAAACACTAGTGGAGATTTCTGTGAAATTATCAAGAGTCTTAAAAAAATGTTCAATATCTACAAATAGTTTCCTTTGAGTTACCTTAAGTTTTCTATTTACTCAAAATATCTGAACGCAGTTTTCAGACAACTGTACCAGATATCCCTGGTAGAAATATTTTTAACCTCTTAGATTACATTCACTTTAGAATCAGTCCAGTTTTAAAAGGTAAACTCTGTTATTCCGATTTATAACTATACCTCAAAGTATTTGTTTTAATAAGTTACCTACCTTGCTAACTCCATAAAAACTAATGCATCTCTAAGGGACACAGGCATATCACTGCTTATTTTATTTGTTGGTGGTTTCTGCAGATCTACAATTAGCACACCATCTTCTTCTCTAAAAACTTTCATTAAAACAGCCTTGTTATTTACCATTTTCAAAAATTCTATTCTAGCTTCTTCTCCCCAGCCTTCATCCTGTGAGAAAGTAAAATTCCAATGTATTTAGTAATTACAATTAGCTAATAGTACAATGCTCTTGATTTAACTTTATTTTATTATTTTACTTTTTTTATTTTTGTAAATCCAAAGTACAACCAAAGTCTGCAAACTTGAGCAAAGGGACTCAACCACAGATATTAAACAATACCTAGGGCCAGAAACCCAAGGTCAGTGTTTATGCATGCACAATATATGAATTTTTTTTAGTGTGTTCTATACCCAGTGTGGGGTGTGAACTCATGACCCTGAGATCAAGAGTCACATGCTTTACCAACTGAGCCAGCCAGGTTCCCCTAAATCTTTGATTTTTTTTTTTTAAAGATTTAATTTATTTATTTGACAGAGTGAAACACAGTGAGAGAGGGAACACAAGCAGGGGGAGTGAGAGAGGGAGAAGCAGGCTTCCCGCTGAGCAGGGAGCCCGATGCAGGGCTTGATCCCGGGTCTCTGGGATCATGACCTGAGCCGAAAGCAGTCGCCTAACCAACTGAGCCACCCAGGCACCCCTAAATATTTGATTTTTATGAACAGTCTCAAGGTGTCCATTAAGCTGTTGCATTTTAGAATTCAGTTTCACTTCTGAATATTAATATGAAGATTATAAGTATTTTAAAATAAAATGTTATGATTTTTCCACTTAAATAACACAAATTCAAAAGTTAATTGTGGGGTGCTCAGGAGGCTCAGTTGGTTAAATGTCTGCCTTTGGTTCAAGTAATCACTCCAAGGTCCAGGAATTGAGCCCCACACTGGGCTCCCTGCTTGGCGGGGAGTCTACTCCCTCTCCTTCTACCTCTCCCTACTGCTTGTGCTTTCGCTCCCTGTCTCTCTCTCTTAACTCTCTCTCAAATAAAGAAAAAAAGAAGGTAAATTTGAAAGTATAATGAAAGTCATGTAACAATGCAATCAATATATTTATAATCATCATTGATTTCCATTTAACTAGGAATATATGAGGTATATGCTGCTTAAATAATAAGGAAAAATATTTGCCCATTTAAAAAAACTTTTAAGTTGATCTTTGAATGTTAAATTTCCATACCTAAGAAAAAATTTCAAGGGTTAAAACTACATATTCCTGGTGTTGTTCTTTATATATTTTAAATATTAACCCCTTATCAGATATATCATTTGTAACTATCTTCTCTCATTCAGTAGGTTGCCTTTTCGTTTCATTGATGATTTCCTTCATTGTGCAAAAGTTTTTTATTTTGGTGTATTCCCAAATACACCTTTTAATTCCTTTGCTTGAGGAGACATATCTAGAAAAATACTGCTAAGGGTGATGTCAAAGACATTACTATCTATGTTTTATCTAGAACTTTTATGGTTTCAGGTCTCACATTTAGAGATTTTTTTTTTTTAAAGATTTTATTTATTTATTTGACAGAGAGAAACACAGCTGGAGAGGGAACACAAGCAGAGGGAGTGAGAGAGGGAGAAGCAGGCTTCCCGCCGAGCAGGGAGCCCGATGTGGGGCTCGATCCCGGGTCTCCAGGATCATGACCTGAGCCGAAGGCAGTGGACTAACCAACTGAGCCACCCAGGCGCCCCTCACATTTAGAGATTTAATTAATTTTGTGTTTCTCTTGTGCACAGAAGAAAGTGGTCCAGGTACAAACTTCTGCCAGTTTTCCCAGCACCATTTATTGAAAAGATGGTCTTTTCTCCATTGTATATCCTTACCTCCACTATCATAGATTATAAGCATGGCTTTATTCCTGGGCTCTATATTCTGTTCCACTGATCTATAAGTCTATTTCTGTACCAGTACCATACTGTTTATTATTATTATTACTTTGGTTTTGTAGTATATTTTGAAATCTGGAATTGTGATATCTCCAGCAGAACTGGTGAATTGCTACGTTGTATACCTGAAACTAATGTAACAGTGTGTGTCAACTATACTCAAATTGTTTAAAAGCTGCAAGTTTCTTAAAAAACAAAAAATAGGGGCGCCTGGGTGACTAAGTTGGTTGAGCGACTGCCTTCGGCTCAGGTCATGATCCTGGAGACCCGGGACCGAGTCCCACATCGGGCTCCCTGTTCAGTGGGAAGCCTGCTTCTCCCTCTCTCACTCCCCCTGCTTGTGTTCCCTCTCTGGCTGTGCTTCTCTCTGTCAAATAAATAAAAATATTTTTAAAAAACAAACAAACAAAAACCACAAAAAAAACAAAAAATAAAACCTCTTTCTGGGGCACCTGGGTGGCTCAGTTGGTTAGGCGACTGCCTTTGGATCAGGTCATGATCCCAGAGACCCGGGATCGAGCCCCACGTTGGGCTTCCTGCTCGAGCCCCACATTGGGCTTCCTGCTCGGCGGGAAGCCTGCTTCTCCCTCTCTCGCTCCCCGTGCTTGTGTTCCCTCTCTGGCTGTGTTTCTCTCTGTCAAATAAATAAAATCTTAAAAAAAACAAAACTTCTTTCTAAAGATTATAAAGGTTATTCAGAAAATGCAAAAAAGTATAAAAGACAAAAAATTTAAACCAATTTTACCATTTTGAGGAAAACACCAGTGCTAATACTTATGTTTCCATTTACATTTTTTTCATTTATTCATTCTTTCAAATATCTGTCAAATGCCTATTATGTGCTAGGTAATCTGTTAAGCACTGGGAATACAATGACAGGCAGAGACACAGATTCCTGCTTTCAAAGCCTTCATAAAATAACATTTAACGTATATTTTTACACACAATTCCTGTCTTATAAGAGTTTTTAAGTCTTTATGGGGAATGGATATTCATTAATAATACAAAGTAAAATACAACTAATGAACAAAGTGCCATGAAAATAGTGAGGAAATTTACAGAAACACATACCACACCATATTTTAAAATTTGTTTTTCTTTCTCTCCATATGTGACTCAAATTTAGTGGTTTACTTGGATTCATTCCAAGTATATGTTTATTCATTTGTGTATGTTTATTCAACTCAATTTCCCATTAAAGATGTTTCCAATTATGGAAACTGAAGTTCATTTCCCTTTTATTTAAGTTTTTCAATTTTTAAATTTCAATTTTTAAATTTCTAAATTATTTTTATTTATGTATTTATTTTATTTATTACATTATTTTATTTTTTCAGTGTGGCTCAGTTGTTAAGCACCTGCCTTTGGCTCAGGTCACGATCCTGTGGTCCCAGGATCGAGGCCTGCATGGGGCTCCCTGCTCATCGGGTAGCCTGCTTCTTCATTTCCTTTTTTACTGGCACTGATAATTCATTATGCAAAATGTACTTACCACAAGAATTGATGCCTTGAACCTACAAGTTTGCAGTCTAACTGGCAATACATAGCTAAAATTGATATACTGGGCCCCCAGAAGAAGAAATATTTAAGTCTCACTTACTGAATTCTGTGGAACAATGTCTTTCAATGAGCATGGCAGGGCTAGTGGCTGGATGTCTTTCAGCAGCCCTTCAATATATGGTTCAGACCTCCGTAGAACTAGGCATAAGTCATTGAGTACTATATGCTGCTCAGCAATGTGTTCTGATCTTGTATGAGTATCACCAACCCTAAAAGAATTCAGGTAACATTTACTGAAAATAATACTTGAAACCCAAACCCGATTTCCCCCAATAAAAGTTATGCATTTCTAAAGATACTTTCTTTAAGCTACATCTCATAGAAAACTGTATTCTAATTCATACTTTCCTACTACATAGATTTAATCCAGATTTTATAAGCACAGATTTTTATCTATAAATTAAATCTCAGCTGACTTTATCTGAATTGTCTTTCACATATTTGTTCAAGTTTAGACTAAAAGGGGATAATGATAATTATGCCCCCAAACAGAAAACTACTTCTAATGCTAGGACCATTAAATAGTGACCATTCTATATAGCTAATACTGGTCCTACTACAGAAACATTTTCAGTTTTATCTTTATTATCTATTATTTTTGTTTTATTTTCCTAGAATACTGAGGGAAATATTTTTGAGTACCTAGGTTTAGCTTTAATAATTATAGAAATCTGATTTAAAATTCTACTCAATCATCCAGTAGCTAACTGTAATACTTTATTTAAAAAATATTTTTGTGCATCATTCCCTTTGGAAGCAACACAGGAAAGTACTTAAGTTTAGATACATCAAAAAGCTCCTTTTCCAAAATAACAAAAAAAATAGTCCTTTTCCAAGCTCCTCATGTAGTAACACTGATAAATGATAATACTTTACTAATTTAGCAATTAGTAAAACAAATAATAGAACAAGATAAAAAGTGTATGCCTTAGAAGAATGATCTATTACTCCTTTCTACTCCTTCCCAATTCCCTTTGTTCTTCAGTATCTCACTCCCCTGATAACCAATGTTTCCAAACAGGCCAGGAACATGTAATAATTATAAAATACCATACCCTGCGACAATTAGGACTTCAGAATTTCCAAAATCTACCATGAATATTTGTATTAGTGCAACTTCATGGACTGAGAATTTGATTGGACCACAAAGTTTTCTAATATTTTCACTTTCTATTGGAATTAATTCAGTGATAGTTCCTCGACACCACATTCCATTTTCAATACTGTTGACAAATATTCTTGCACCTAAATAATGAGGAAAACAAATCATTATCAGTGTTTATGGAGAAAAATACCCAATAAGCTCTAATTTATGAACATGTATATTAGTTCCACCATTATTTCCTGATGACATAGTACATGTCAAGTACTATAAAAAATACAAAGGTAGTATATTGTGATTCTATAGCTATTCTATAGCTACATGGAGAGGTAAAAACAAAGCTACCAGTCTCTTATTGAGGACCTATATTTTATGAACTATAGCAAAGACGGGATGAAAGTATCCTGCCATCAGGAAGCTCAAGAAAGGAAAAGCGATAAGCAAGTAAATGTACTTACAACAATAAAGACATTCTACCCCATGCATACATAGACATACATGTACAGATATATACATGCTGAAATTTATAAAATCCTTGGTAGCATAAAGGAAGAAACAAGTACCTTCTCTTGTAAAGAGGAATCAAAGTAAATGAAAGACAGTATGTGACATGCCAAAATTAAATTAATATACAGTGGAGTTCAGAGAAGGGGAGGATGAACCAAGGACCTAGCAGCAGAGAGATCAGATGAATTACAAATTAATAAACAGGGAAAAAGGGTCAAGGAAGAAAGAGGCCTGAATTTGAATGCTTACAATGAGCTCAGTCATGTTCTCAGTATTTTATGTTTGAATTTACTTACTCCCACAAAAACCCTACAAAGATGGGGCTTCCATCACACAGGTAGGCAGAGGTATGAGGAGAATCCAGTTAGTCTTAGAGCCCAACCTCTTGACAACTAAGCTACCTATCAAAGATAAACGGGTAGATCTGACCACTGATTATATACAGAGGGATGCTGTATAAGTCCCCTCTGTATATGCGAATAAAAACAGGAGAGGTGAGAGACATATTAGAGCAGCCTTTTAATTTTTAGCTCTATGAAAATGTTTATTTGGCCTAACGACTACATCAACCTTTCTCTTATGTTTTAACCAATATTCTGAGTTTTAAACTATATGCTATGAAACCATTCTTTTTTGCAATAGGTAAGATAAAACCTGACTGAAGACATTTTGTCTTTATAACGAAGAGCACAGGTAGGAAAAGGGGAAAAAAGGATATCCTCTTAAAGCATCATATCACAGTTCCTCCCTTGTCACTTTCCCAAAATATAAATGAGTATTTAAGTCATGTTAAATTTATTTGCCTGAAATGATAATTACCCTTAATTTAAAATAAAGGATGACTTTGTGGCTTTTCTTTTTCGAACATTTTCTGAATCTAAGTTGAACTCTTTGGGGCATGTACTAAATATTAAGAGAAATATTTGTAGCCATAAAAGTTTAATACTACACTTCTATTTTATTAGATAATCATAATTTAATGTTATCTAAAGTTTAAAATTATCATCAGTTTTTGTCAGAAGCATATGATAATCCTAGTTTTTGGATATTCTGATAAGCCACACAGATGAGCTAAGAGTTAATCATATCTTAACTACTATATAACTTAAACACATAATACTTTTTGGTATTATGTATAGGCATTGATTGCTATTAAGAGAGCAATGTTCTCACTCTGTTAATAAATCAAATTATAGTTTCACCTTATTACAGAGTCTAATCAAATTTATTCAATGAGTTATAAAGAAAATATTTGTAATAAAAGCCTAAATTATGGCAAATTGCATATACCCTTTGAATTAAGACAGACTAAGTTTAACAGCTACTCTATGAGTGGTCCTAGGAAATAAACACCACGTCCTCCTGCACCTCATTTAAGCGCTTAATGACATCCTCAATATTCACATGTGGGACAGCAAGGGACTGTAGTCATACTACAAGGAATCATCTTACAGGCCAGTTTTCCCTGGAGACAAGGGAGCAAACTACATAACCTGTGAAGGGTTTTGTAATTTAAAAAATAACTACTTTTACTCCATAGTTTTTGTACATGCCTCACTCAGAAGTCAGCATTTAGCTACCTTATCTAAATAAAATTGTTATGTAATCATAAAACTTTTATGCTTGGAGCACAAATCTGTATGATAAAAGGTCTGTGTGGGCTGGCCAGTACTGTAATATCTAAATGAACTCAGTATTTTAGCTCGGAGTAAGATTTCATTACCTAGTTCCAAAATGTCTGAAGGATCAAGGTGTAAACTCTTATTGCAAAACTGATTCACCTTCTTTTCCAATACTGTTGCATCTTTGATTTGTGAATACTTCCGGATGTAAAAGTGGCAAGGATGTATTACATGGCTTACAAAAACTAGCTCTGGAGAACCTAGATAAGAATATTTAAACCACATTAATAAATCACAGTTCATATAAACTGAATACAGTATCCCCTAAAAGAATATTAAGTGTCTTGTGGCACTGAAGACTCTAGAATACTTCGGCCCCACAAGAGTCCACACCCAAAATAGTAACCAGACCACTAAAACAAATAGATCTCACTTCCAACATTAAATTCTTTAGCAACCTGAACTGCAAATATTTTATTTTACTTGCTAAGTATGTGAAGGGGAATTACAGTTCATGTGACAGATTCTAAAGTCAAAATATGCTGTAACTCTACTGCATTATAACAAAACCTCAGAGTCTATTCATAAACATTTTGGAACTCAGAACTCTATTGATAATAAGTAGGTCTTCCTGCATATCACAAAAAATCCTGTTTGCACTATACCCAAAGAACCAAGAAGCAGCTCACAGACACTGAATACAAATCTTATCTGGCTAGAGAGGTGTGAAAAAAGGTCTGTGCAAATCCGATACACCGAGCAGCATTTGGAGGAAGATGTGTGTATTTTGGTGGAGGTTGCAGGGGTGGTAAGGGTAGAATAAAAGAGAAAAATTTTTTGTATACAGCAGTAAATGAAGCTATGTATAGCTACTGAAAAGATGTCCAAAATATAATGTTACAAAAGGAATTAAAAGAACACAATGGTGTGCATGGTATGTTGTTTCATATACAAAAACAGAAAAATTATATATATATATATATATATATATATATATATATATTTGTATATGCAACAGACTCTGGAAGGGAGGGAGGGACTGAATGAAATGGGACAGGTAATGGAAAAATTTCACCGTATTTTAATATATGATTTTGAACAATGTATATATTTTATTTAGTAAAAATGTTCAAAACACAAAGAATAGGAAGTGTGGACGTGGAGACAGTAAAGACAGATGATAAAAACCGAACAAATGGATCATTTTAACTGTCCAATACAGATCACAAAGAATAATACCTATATTGAGGATGGGATAAATATAAATGTGTGTAACTGGGGAGGCAGTTGAGAGAAGTGTTACAGATTTCAGAAATATTTTTGCCAGTAACAGTAAAACTCTTTTTTTTTTTTTAAGATTTTATTTATTTGACAGAGAAACACAGGCAGAGAGGGCACACAAGCAGGGGGAGTGAGAGAGGGAGAAGCAGGCTTCCCGCCGAGCAGGGAGCCTGATGTGGGGCTCGATCCCGGGTCTCCGGGATCATGACCTGAGCCGAAGGCAGTCGCTCAACCAACTGAGCCACCCAGGCGCCCAACAGTAAAACTCTTAATATTAAAAGGAAGAAGTTTTAGTTAACAATAAAACTCATTTTACTCATTGCCTTCACACTACATTAGAGTTACTTTACATATAGTAAACTCCACAAAATCAAGTTCAGAGTTGTTAAAGTACCTGCTTTTGATCCAAAAGGGAAAGACGATTTTTTCTGAAAAGGCTTTTTTGGATCTCTAGGTGTTTCCACAAGATAATCTGTCAAGCATGCTTCATCGAAATAAGAAATAAAGGCAATTCACGAGTTTTATTAGGTTGACAATGGCACACTATTGCTCAAAAAGCTGTACCTGAACTGGAAAAATACTGTGGTGATAAGACTACTCTTCAGCAGCAGACACAGTCATGACAGGTTTCTTGACTCACTGAGATATCAGCAATAATATTACAATGGAAACAACCAAAAATGTGCCCCTCCTTTTTCTTTTTTTTTTGCATTCAAAAGGTGATTCTGAAGAATCAGCCAATGAAACAGATTGGGAAGGGGTTGGCAGAAGAGACCAAAAACAGAACTTGAAAATGACCCTAAAGAAGACTGGTAGTATACTAACTTCACAGTAGAAGTTAATGGGGAGAATACCAGCATTGTAAATCTAATCAAACTATTAGGATACATTAAAATGTTATCAAATTATGGTATTATATTCATGTCAACTATGTCAACTCATTTTGTAACAGATTATCTCTCAGAACAAAGATTTAAGAAAATTTAAATTTAAGGACAAAGCCATGAGATTGCTCTACAAATATTTCTCTTATTTGTACTCTTGTCTTTTATACAAAGTTTATGTGTGGAACACCAAAAAGTCAAATACCTCAATTAAACCAAATATTAAATTTACATCTTAGAGGTTAGATTATTGCACTAAAAGTAAAAAATTTTACTAATTCTAGAAAATGTGAAAGTTGGGGTAAGGAACCGACAGGTGTTAACTCATAAGAAGGAATAAGATAACAGTAATATGTCTCTGTTAAATACAGGGACTAATTTTGTTCTAATTACAGACATGACATACTGTTTCCTTGCTTCTGAATTTTCACTCACTTTCCAGGTTTTCTTCGATAATTTCTTCAATTATCACATCAGGGCTAGATCCTGTTTGAGGGAGGGCAGCAATGGCTTTAGGGAATGGTGTTGCCACAACCTCCTTCTGGGGCTGGAAGTCTTTTGCTTCTAAATGCACATCACTGGCTCCTCGTTGCAAAGAAGGTGATGAGGCCTCATTAGTTAGAATAGACATTTCAACCTTTTTCTTTTCTTGAAATGGGTATGCATTATAACAAGAAAATTCCTTCTTATGATTGTATTTCTTTTGAACATTCTGGCCCATTTCATTTTCTTGGGGATCACATCTGTTTCAAAAATAGATGGGTATTAAGGAGGGAAACTGATGAGCAACGGGTACTGTATGTAAGCGATGAATCACTAAATTCTACCACAGAAACCAGTATTAGACTGCCGGTCAACTAATTGGAATTCAAATAAAAATCTGGAGGAATAAAGGAAACGATAGGCATATGGCTAAGTTGTTTCACAAATTTTTTATATGTTCCTTTAAGCCATTTTGTTTCCACATGACAGTTAATATTGTGAGAAATATAAAGAGCTAAAGGTTTGTATAGGTGCTTCAGAAGAATTTTTTAAATAGTATTATATTTTTTAACAATTTATTTATTTTAGGGGCGCCTGGGGGCTCAGCTGGTTGAGCATCTGCCTTCTGCTCAGGTCATGATCCTGGAGACCCGGGATCGAGTCCCACATCGGGCTCCCTGCTCGGCGGGAAGCCTGCTTCTCCCTCTCTCACTCCCCCTGCTTGTGTTCCCTCTCTGGCTGTGTTTTTCTCTGTCAAATAAATAAAATCTTAAAAAAAACAAAAACAAAAACAACACAATTTATTTATTTTAGAGAGAGAGGAGGAATGAGAGGAGTAAAAGAGGGAGAGGGAGAAGTAATCTCAAGTAGACTTCATGGTGAATGTGGAGCCCAACATGTGGTTCAATCTCAGGACCCCGAGATCACAACCTGAGTGTAAACCAAGAGTCGGACACTCACCTAGGACTGTACCAACCAGGCACCCCAAACAGCTTTACTGATGTGTAATTTACACAGCATAAAATTCAATAATTTTTGCTAAATTTACAGTTGTGCAGTCATCACTACAATCTAATTTTAGAACATTTCCATTACCTAGAAAGAAAATTTTGCCCATTCTTTTTTTTTTTTAAAGATTTTATTTATTTATTTGACAGAGAGAAACACAGCCAGAGAGGGAACACAAGCAGGAGGAGTGAGAGAGGGAGAAGCAGGCTTCCCACCGAGCAGGGAGCCCGATGTGGGACTCGATCCTGGGTCTCCGGGATCATGACCTGAGCCGAAGGCAGTCGCTTAACCAACTGAGCCACCCAGTGCCCCTAGAAAATTTTGCCCATTCTCAGCCCTAAGCAAGCCTAGGGGGTTTTTTTGGTTTGGTTTGTTTTGTTTTTTAAAGATTTTATATATTTATTTGACAGAGAGAAACACAGCTAGTGAGGGAACACAAGCAGGGAGGGTGAAAGCTGGAGAAACAGGCTTCCCTCTGAGCAGGAAGCCCCACGAGGGCTTGATCCCAGGACTCCAGGATCATGCCCTGAGCAGAAGGCAGATGATTGATAACTGAGACATCCAGGTGCTCCCAAGCCTAAAGGGTTTTGAAAGGTCAACAAGAGGTATAATCAATGAGAAGCTGAGGAAAGAACATGATACAGTCATGTCACAATCTTCTAGTCCTAAATAACAGTGGATACAGATTTTTAAAAGAAATCATGTTGATTTGGCTTGGTTGTTTGATTTTAAATTGTGTTATGATTATTTCTTTTTTAATTTACTGGCCTAAAAATAAAGTATAGGAAATAGTAAAGGGTATAATCCTGAACTTATTATAAACCTCCATTTTGCCTAAAAATCACCATTAGTCTGAATCCTTTGGGTATTACTCACTAGCCACTAACCCACAGTTGATCTTTAATGCAGTTTACTCCATATATTTTGTTTTAATCTTCTTCACATATCCATATAGATTTAGGCTATCCACCTACAAGTACAGAAACTCTATCAAAGAAATGAGATTGAGTCTTAAAAAGCTTGCCTTTTAGTTAACCCATTATGGATGTAGCCTCATCATAGATCATCATTTAAGAAGCATTTTAGAAATAACCAGCAAAACCAATAAGATTCAGCAATGACATGCATTATCTGTCTTTTCCAAAAAAAGGTATGCTTTTTTTAAAAAGATTTTATTTATTTATTTATTTATTTATTTATTTATTTATTTAGTTTTTTGTTTGTTAGTTTGAAGATTTTATTTATTTGACAGAGAGAAACACAGCCAGAGAGGGAACACAAGCAGGGGGAGTGAGAGAGGGAGAAGCAGGCTTCCCGCCGAGCAGGAAGCCTGATGTGGGACTTGATCCCGGATCTCCGGCATCATGACCTGAGCTGAAGGCAGTCGCTTAACCAACTGAGCCACCCAGGCACCCCAAGATTTTATTTATATGACAGAGAGAGAGATCACAAGCAGGCAGAGAGAGGAGGAAGCAGACTCCCCACCGAGCAGAGAGCCCAACGTGGGCCTCGGTCCCAGGACCCTGAGATCATGACCTGAGCCAAAGGCAGAGGCTTTAACCCACTGAACCACCCAGGCGCCCAAAAGGAATGCTTTGAACACAAGTAAAATACATGTTGAATTCAAACACTTTCTGAGGATACATATATGTACCCAACTTTGCAAACTAGATGTTTCTTTTTATAATAACCTGGGACATTCAACACTATCAAAAGACTCCATCTCATAAACTCCTCCGTTGACTTCTAGAATTCCACTTTCTCCTCTTTTTTTTCGACCTCTGCCTACTCCTTCTCAGTTTTGTTTTGTTTTGCAGGTTACTCTTTCTCAGTCTTAAAATTTAATATTTTTCCAGGTACTGTCACTGACTTATGTCAATACCTGTTCTTACTGGACAAATCTGTTGTTTAATTACCACCTGTAATAAGTAGAAGCAGCGTGTAATAATACATTCTCTTAGAACTAGAAAAAAATTTAAGACTACTCTGAATTAACTTTAATATTTTTTAAAGATTTTATTTATTTATTTGACAGAGAGAAACACAGCTAGAGAGGGAACACAAGCAGGAAGAGTGAGAGAGGGAGAAGCAGGCCTCCTTCCCAGCAGGGAGCCTGATGCAGGGCCTGATCCCAGGACTCCAGGATCATGACCTGCGCCGAAGGGAGATGCTTAATGACTGAGTCACCCAGACACCCCCTTGAATAACTTTAAAACCAAGACAAGATTAATGAGGAGTCTAAAAGAAACAGAATAGCTTTTGATATGAAAAATAATCGATAGTAATCATATTCATGTTGTAAAAATATCTAAAAGAATGTACTCATTGGGAAGGCTGAGGATTATCCACGAAGTGCAAAAGTCAAGTCACAAAGACAAATATGGTACGGGCTCCATATCTGGGGGAAAATGACTTGAGACAAAGGACTGGTCCTCTGGTCCTCTGGTCCTCTGGTCAGGACTTTCCTCTGGTGGTAAGAAATGTACTAGGAATGTACTATCTCGGCCTAATGCTATCAAGCTATTTGATTAATTCCTGTATTAATTTCTTATAATTTGGCTTCTTAGGCCTGCTCAGATGCTGGAAAAAACTACCAACACAAATATTCCAGTCCACGTGGCAATTCTATTTATCTGTAAGTTGATAGTCTGGCATTCTATCTAAACTGGAATTCTGGCATTTGGTTCTGTAAACTTGGTTATAGGAGTTTACCTGGGTCGCAGCATATCTCCTCATGTCTGTTCCTGACTTCTAAGACTATGGACCAAACTCTGGTAATGAATGTGGATGCTTCCTGGGGGATGATTTCTCCTGGAGACATACCACCTACAAGTGAATGAACTTACTTTCTTTTTGGGGGGTTTCTAAGCCATCTATATTCTTTTCTTTAAAGATATTATTTATTTGACAGAGAAACACAGCTAGAGAGGGTACACAAGCAGGGGGGATGAGAGAGTGAGAAGAGGCTTCTGGAAGAACAGGGAGCGCGATGTGGAACTCAATCCCGGGATTCTGGGATCATGACCTGAGCCGAAGGCAGACACTTAACAACTGAGCCACCCAGGTGCCCCTAAACCATCTATATTCTAACTACTCCTAAACCCAGAATCAAGTCCAAGACCTCTTCTTTAGTTTTAGCCCATACAGCTAACTGCTATCTGTACATTTCTCCCCAGATATCTGCAAACAACAATGACTCAATATGTCCACTATTCCTTCACTCCTAAATCTTCTCCTTCATTCCCAATTTTGGTAAGTAATACCATAACTCATCAACTTAACAGGAGACCTGTAAATCACTGAGGATGCTTTCCTTTTCCTCATTCATCATGCTCAACAATTAATAAGCTTTATCATTTTTCCCTACTTAGCATCTGCCCTATCTATTGCTCTCCTGTGCTAGTACCTGTTTTGTTTCTCATCATTTGCTGAGGTTATCGATACAAGGGCCCAACTAATCCTTCAGCCTCTTGCTTCATACTCTCCCAAATAATCCTCTAAATGGTTACCAGAGTTAGCGTTTTAAAATATAATCTAATTGTTTTATTTTCATGTTGAAAAATCTTCTAGTGATTTCTGTCTACAGCTGAGCTGTCTAAGACAGCTTTCTGCAAGAGTGAAGATGTGGGGCAGTGTCTAGTATGGCAGCTATCAACCACGTGCAGCTACTGAACACTTTGGAATGTAGCTAGTGCAACTCAAGGATCCAATTTTTTCCTTTTTTTAAAGTAATCTCTATGACCAATGTGGGGCTCAAACTCATGACCTTGAAATCAAGAGTCACACACTTTACTGACTGAGCCAGCCGGGCACCCCTCCAATTTTCCTTTTAATTTTGTTTTTATTAATTTATGCTTAAATGTAAATAGGCACATGTAGTTAGTAGCTATCATACTGGGTAACATGCATCTAGAAAATAAAGTTCAAATGCTGCCACACAGCATACAAAGTCTCTAGGATTTAGCCTATATGTGTCCTTTGCCAAGTGGAATTATATAACAATTCCTTGAATGTAGCACATTATTTCACTGCCTTTTTGACCTCTTTTCTAACTGCTACTCATTTTTCATAGATAAAATAAAATTCTCCTTTTTCCAAGTGTCCTGTTATCCTCAAAGGAACTGGCTGTTCCCTTCCTTTGCATCTCCACTAAATTTTTCACATATTATTATCATAGCAATTATTCACTTTATTGTTTATATGTCATCCTCTACTTACTGTAACTTCTCTGACATTCTGTTTATGATTGTTTATGACGGTATTTGAAATTACACATACTACAGGCTTCACATAAAATTTCCTGTCTCTTAGGTAATTTTTCTCTTAGACCTTCTCAGAAATTAATGGCATGTTGCTATTTTTTAAAAAGCTTGATTTATTTATTTGAGAGAGAGTGCTTGTGCAGCAGAGAGGATCAAAGAGAATATTAAGCAGATTCTGCTGAGTGTACAGTCTGATTTGGGGCTTGATTCTGCAACCCTGAGATCAGGACCTGAGCCAAAACCAAGAGCTGAATGCTTAATCCACTGTGCCACCTAGGCACCCCCATGTTACCATTCTTATACTTACTTTGTTAAATCCTCAAATTCAAAATTTCCCATATTGTTGATCATACAGATGATCTCACTGCAATTCACAGTCAACCTAAAATAAAACACCAGCATATAAGTAAATATTCTGACACCAGTTTATTACTTTCTCTGAATAAAAGTCAGTTGCTAATGCTAAAAACTCTTAAAAAACACTTTAAGTGCTCTAATATAATTTTACTACTTTCCCTAAAAGTCAGTTGCTGACATTAAAAACCTCAAGACAATATATTTTTCTAATTTATCATAAATTACTCTTGTTTTACATGTTTTCTAATTTGGAAACATCTGTGACATAAATTTTCAACTTATAATTCTTTGCTTGCTATTTAATAAATCTAGGCTCTAATACATTTTTATACTTAATTGTTAGGCTCTCCTGAATTATAACTTACTTACCTGGGAGAGTTCCTCAGTTTTAGAGAACTAACTTGTAGCAATTCACTCTCAAATGTCAATTTCAAAGTACGGATAATCTAGAATCAAAAGAGAAGTGTTACTCAGATGTGAATTTCAAAAATAAATATTATCAACACAAAGATTTTAGAAGGAAAACTACAGACTTTAAGTATCTCACTAATTAATGTGTTCAAGGCTTAATTTTAGGCACTCAAAGGAAGGGATGTAGGTAAATGTTTATGATTTTTCCCCCTAAAGAAATTTAAAATCTTTTAGTGATCTGAATCAATAGATAACAACAAAAGACACTAGTTAACAAATGGGATATAGCTATGTAAGCAGAGAAAACTCTGATCATACTCACTTTGCATCTGCATTACTATCCTCTAATGTCTCTTTGCCTTATCTTCTTGATGAATCTAACTAGGGTGAATACCAAACCTTTTTTTTCCTTAAGATTTTATTTGTCAGAGTTCACACACACAAGTACGGAGAGCAGTAGGCATAGGGAGAACCAGGCTCTCTGCTGAGCAAGGAGCCCGATTAGGCTCAGTCCCAGAACCCTTGCATCAATGGCCTGAGACTAAAGCAGATGCTTACCTGACTGAACCACCCAGGTGTCCCAGGTGAATACCAAATCTTATCAGTTGTTTACACCTCCTAATGCCTCATGTGTAATACACAGGAAATGACTTTGTTTTTAGAACTATGGCTAGAGAGAGGTCTGACCAAGTACAATGGAGGCAGACTCTTCTTCCTTCACTTAGAGACTTTGGAGGCAGATAAACCAATGGCTTCTATTTTATACCTTAGTTCAAACATCTGGTTATCTATGGGAAAAAGACCATGTGGATTCAAAGACAATAGAACAAGATCTATATCAAAGGAGCAAGGTAGAAATCAGCACAAAAGCGTGATGGCTAATCTTGTCTTGCCAAACCACCTCATCAGAACACGTGTGTTTGCCCAACTGTGCTCCCTTAACCCATTATTAGATGACAGAACACAGCGGAAGCACCCTGTCTCTTGACCTGCACATTTGGGGAGGCAGAAAGAAAAGGAAAAACAAAAAAACAAAACCCTGAATGAGAACTTGAATGAAATTTTTAAGTCAAGAACTGACAGTCAAATCTAAATTGTTTATGAAAAGAGAATCCCATTTAGTTTGCTGCACTTATGTCCTCATTTTTTATTCAAATGTTCTAGGAACATCAATTTCCAACTCAATGTCACCCTACTTGTTCTCAGATCATGTGTTATAAAGACCTTATTACTGTGCCATTTCTCTAACTGGTAAATAATAAAAGGCTAACCAAATTTATTAATGTTTGTCTTAGAATTCAAACACTAAGAATTCTAAATTGAGGCCAAGAGAAGTTAGGATAATTTGAAAATAAAGTTTAAGTCTTAAATATTATATTTGGAAGCATGTAAAATAATATACCTCAGAAATAAATTCACATTATGATCAAAATTACCTGATTGAGGTCACAATAAGTCCTTAAAGAAGGTGCTGATTTTAACTCTCTTGCTATCTTCATAGCTGCAGCCAAATCATTTTTTTTCTCTTCAATGTAGCTTTTAGCCATTATTACATTTGACAGATAATCATCTGTACTTCTTACTACTTCTTCACACAGGTTCTTCTTCCTTCATATAAGATACCAAAATTATTTTAAAGAATTTCATAAATGCTCCTATGAAAGTGAGTTTATAGCAACTGAGTGGTAACAAGAGGATAATTTTACTAGTTTATGAACATGGTTAAAAGAGGCATTCAACTGAAACATTACAACTGAAAACTATGTATTGGTAACTAGAGAAAAAGAAGAAGGATATAATCATGTCACAGATACAGCTGTCACAAAACTACAGAAGACAAACCCTGGACGATTCCACCTAAAAGAGAAATCCTGTCTTGTAATCACCTGCACCATTTCAAAGACAATTTATTCATTTCCCACAAAGATATGCTTGCACATTTTAAAATTTCCATCAGCTGACACAAATTACATAAATATGAGATTTTAAAATAAGACTTCACCAAACCAGAACACAAGTATCAATTCACTATAATCTTCAAAGTAATCACTCAGAATGGCAATTAGTGATTCCTTCATTATTTGAATCTCATTAACTCAAAATCTTTTCTAGACCCATGACAGAATTACATTATTACGGCAATTAAAAAATTTTGTACCAAAAATTGTAGTGTGTAACTTTCTCATTTTATTACCAAACAAATGACTATTATTTCCTCAAAATCAAATCAGGCCTCAAAAAAAGGCGTGTTTGCCACACTGAAGAGTACCAGGAGTATGACACAGAAGAAAGGGGGGACCTGAGTGCAGCAGCGTTCCCAGGCACAGGAGCAGGGAAGCCAACTGAAAACAGTTTTCTGCTCTGTGTTGCCATAAACTCTGACCCACCGCACAGTCCTGCTACCACTTTCCTGGCAGGGGTCCAGTAAAAGGCAGCAGCATGGTGGGACCCTTCCTCCCCTCCACAGCAGGAACAGCATGGGTCTACACTATAGGTGCCCACAAAATTTGAGTTTTGAAACTCAGTCACATGCCTGAGATAAAAATGCTCACAGGCCAGATGAACAGAGAGCTCTGAGGGAAATAAAAGGGACAGGAGTAATTGACTGCTTTTCTGTGAAAGCTCACTGAGTAGGAAAGTAGGGCACTGCCATTTTCATCCTACCAGTCAGTACTATTTTTCAGGGAGCAAAACAGCACCACAAAGTGGAATCTGGAGCCACTTATACTGTACCTGGCCCCTTGACAAGTGGGGAGCATTTCCACTAGGTCAAGGGCACCTGAGAATCAGTGCAATGGGCCCCTCCCCGAGAAGACCAGATGGAACAACTGGACTGCACAAGTTTACTGATTTTAGAGGGCTGCAAAGCTCTTGAAGAAAACAGTATATAACATCCGTGGGTGTGTTTAAGTCTTTATTTTTTGTTATTTTTCCTTCAATTCCTTTAAACAAATTTTTTATATATACATTATATATAAATTTTTTATTTTTTGTTTCCTTTCATTGTGTATTATTATACACATATACAAAAGTTTTAAAGAAATACAAAATTTTCCCACTTTCTTATTTTAGGATCTAGTTTCTTTAAACATGCAGACTAAAACACACCCAAGATCTAGTTTTGTTTTCTGTTCTTTTTTTTAGGGGGGAGTTGTTTCTTGTTTTTTTCTTGTTTTGTATTTTTTTTTTCTTTTCTGTTATCATTGTTATTGTTGTCTTTTCTCTTTCTTCTACTATTTTTCTGGACAAAATGATGACACAGAGACATTCACCCCAAAAGAAAGAACATGATATAGTATTCACTGCCAGGGATTTAATATGGATATAAATAAGATGTCCAAACTAGAGTTTAAAGGAAGAATTTTACAGATACCAGCTAGCCTTGAAAAAAGAAGACACTAGAGAATCCTTTATTGTAGAAATAAAAGAACTAAAATCTAGTCACGCTGAAATTAAAAATGCTATTACCGAGATGCAGTCACCAGTGGAGGCTCTAAAAACGAGGATAGGGGTGCCTGGGTGGCTCAGTTGGTTAAGCGACTGCCTTCGGCTCAGGTCATGATCCCCGAGACGTGGGATCGAGTCCCACATCGGGCTGCCTGCTTGGCGGGAAGCCTCCTTCTCCCTCTCACTCCCCTGCTTGTGTTCCCTCTCTCTCGCTGTGTTTCTCTCTGTCAAATAAATAAAATCTTTAAAAAAACAAAACAAAACAAAAAACGAGGATAAATAAGGCAGAAAAGAGAGAGTAAGTGATCTAATATAAAATGATGGAATATAAGGAAGCTGAAAAGAAGAAAGAAAACTACTGGATCATGAAGGAGACTTACAGAACTTAGAAAAATCCATAATGTAAAATAATATCTGGATAATAAAGGTCCCAGAAGATAGAAGGAAAGAGGTAAAGAAGGTTTATTTGAACAAATTATAGCTGAGAACTTCCCTAACCTGGGGAAGGAAATGGGTATTCAAGTGTAGGATGCACCAACAACCCCTCTCAAAAATCAATAAAAATAGGTCAACACCTTGACATAGAATAGTGAAGCTTGCAAATTTTACAGATAAAGAGAAAATGATGAAAGTAGCTTGGGACAAGAGGTCCTTAATTTATAATGGTAGACACATAAGGCTGGCAGCAGACCCGTCCACAGAGATCTGGCAGCCAGAAAGGACTGGCATGATATATTCAATGTGCTAAATGGAAAAAATATGCTGCCAAGAATACATCAGCCAGCAAGGCTATCATTTTGAATAGAAGGAGATAAAAGAGTTTCCAGGACAAACAAAAACTAAGGGAATGTGCGAACACTTCCAGATCTGCAAGAAATATTAAAGGGGAACCTTTGAGTGATGAGAGAGCCCAAAAGTAATAAAGAACAGAAAAGAACAATCTACAGGAACAGCAATTTTATAGGTCACTGATTAAATGGCACTAAATTCATATCTTTCAATATCTGAATGTAAATGGGCTAAATGCTCCAATCAAAAGACACAGAATAATAAGAATGGAAAAAAACAAAAAATAAACAAACAAAAAAACAAGACCCATCAACAGGGGGTAGACATCTCCAAATTGAAAGTGAAGGGGTAGAGAACCACTGATCTTGCCAGTGGACATCAAAAGAAAGCTGGAGTAGCCATCCTTATATAAGACAAACTGGGTTTTAAACCAAAGACTAACAAGAGATGAAGGACCCTATATCACAATAAAAGGGTTTATCCAAGATGATCTAACAGTTGTAAATATTTATGGCCCTAACTTGGGAGCAGCCAAATATATAAACCAATTAATAACAAAATTAAAGAAACTCATTGATAATAATCCAATGATAGTAGGGGATTTTAATACCCCACTCACAGCAATGGACAGATCATCTAAGCAGAAGAGCAACAAGGAAAAAGAGCTATGAATGGCAGACGCAATGGACTAGATGGACTTCACAGATATTCAGAGCATTTCATCTTAAGCAGAATGTATATTATTCAAGTAAACATGGAATATTCTTCAAGTAAACATGAAACATTCTTCAGATTAGATCCTTTGTGGGTCACAAATCAGGTGTCAACCAGTACAGAAAGACTGAGATTATACGATGCATATTTCAGACCACAATGCTTTAAAACCTGAAATCAACTACAAGAAAAAATTTGGAGGGACCACAAACACATGGATGTTAAAGAGCATCCTACTAGGGGGTAGATAAGGGAAGATACTGTACTATCTGTTGAAGGCCGAGCTGCTATGTTACCCTTTGGCAGGCTCAGCAGGAAACGGCAAGAGACTAGACTTCGGGCTCTTGGCCCTTATCCTGGCCCAACACCCACATGTGGGCTGGTAGGGGCAGTTTCTTCTGTTTCCTAGTGTGTGGCTCTTCAGGCATCTATCTTTAGGCTGTAGGGCTTTATCTCAGGCAACACCTCTTTTCTTCAGGTGACTGGCTACTGTCTCCAGGCTTCCTTACAAAGAACCATCCATGGTAGAGACCAAGAACTTCTTGGGGAGGTTAATGCAACAGAGAGGTTAGGAATCTGATCCCTGGAGCCAGAGTGCCTGGATAGAACCCTAGCTCTGCCACTTACTAGGTATGTCATGACCTTAGGCAAACTATTTTACTTTTCTGTGCCTCTGTCTCCTCACATGTAAAATTGGGATAATAATAATAATAATGGCACATATTTCATAAGATTCTTGTGGTAAGTTAATGAAGCACTTAAAACAGTGCCTGGGAAAGGCAAGTTAAAACCACAATGAGATATTCCCACCCATGAGAATGACTACATTTTAAAAGACTAAGCCAAGGCAGACAAGCATGAAGAACAATTAAAACTCTTGTATATTGTTGATGGGAATGTAGAAGATATAACCACTTTGGAAAACAGGTTAATAGTTTCTTACAAAGTGAAATATAGACACAAAATGGATAAACATGAAAAATGCACATCTTTACAAAAAAAGGAATGTATATTTACTGGGGTCCAACAACTCTACTACCTGAGAAAAATAAAAATATATGATCACAAAAGACTTGTACACAAAAAATTCTGCTAATGAATGAATGGGTCAAGCACAAAATTAAAGAAGAATTAAGAAAAATATATGGAAGCACATGCAAATGAAAACATGACATTTCAGAACCTCTGGGGGCAGCAAAGGCAGTTCTAAGCAGGAAGTACATAGCAATAAAGGCCTTTCTCAAGAAACAAGAATAGTCTCAAATACACAACCTAATATCACACCCAAAGAAGCTGTAAAAAGAACAGCAAACAAAGCTTAAATCCAGTAGAAGGGAAATAAAAAAGATTAGAGCGTAAATCAATGAAATAGAAACCAAAAAACCCAGCAGAACAGATTATCAATGAAACTAGGAACTGGTTCTTTGAAAGAATAAGACTGATAAATCCCTAGTCAGATTTAGCAAGACAGAAAATAGAAAAGACCCAAATAAATAAAACCATCAATAAAAGGAAAGATCTGCAGAAATACAATTACAAGAGAATATTAAGAACAATTATACTCCAATAAATTTGGCCATCTGGAAGAAATGGATGCATTCCTAGAAACATATAAACTATCAAACTGAAACAGGAAGAAAAAGAAAACGTGAACAGACCCATTACCAGCAAACAAACTGAGGTACTAATCAAAAATATCCCAACAAATTGGAGCCTAGGGGAAGAAGTATTTCCAGCAGAATTCTACCAAAACATTTAAAGAATACCTATTCTTCTGAAACTGTATCAAAACAGAAATGAAAGTAAAATTTCCACACTCATTCTATGAGGCTAGCATTACCTTGATCCCAATTCCAAAGAGCCACCAAAAAGGAGAATTAGGGACCAATATCCCTGGTGAACATGGATGCAAAAATTCTCACCAAGATACTACCTAATAGGATCCAACAGTACATCAAAAGAATTATTCACTGTGATTAAGTGGGGTTTATTCCTGGGCTGCAAGGTGGTTCAGCATTCACAGATCATTCAATATGGAGCACCACATTAAAAAAAGGACAAGAACCATATGATCTTCTTAACAGATGTAGAAAAAGCATTTGACAAAATACAGCACTTACATGAAGCTTGATGAAAACTCTCCACAGTGTAGGGACAGAGGGAACATACCTCAATATCATAAAAGCCATCTACAAAAAGCATAGAAAATATCATCCTCAATGGGGAAAAATGAAGAGCTTTTCAGCTAATGACAGGGATGTTCATTCCATGGGACAACAGGACTTGTTCAACATATTACTAGAAGTCTTAGCCTCAGCAATCAGACAACAAAAAGAAATGAAAGGCATCCAAATTGGCAAAGAAGTAAAACTTCCACTTTTCACAGGCCACATGATACTCTATGTAGAAACCCCCAAAATTGCTTGAACTGATACAGGAATTAAAATCAAAGGATATAAAATCAATGCAGAGAAGTCAGCTGCATTTCTATATATTAATAAGGAGACAGAAGAAAGAGAAATCCAGGAATTTATGCCATTTACAGTTGCACTAAAAACCATAAGATACCTAGGAATAAATGTAACCAAGAGATAAAGGATGTGTACTCTAAAAGCTCCAGAAGGGCGCCTGGGTGGCTCAGTGGGTTAAAGCCTCTGCCTTCGGCTCAGGTCATGATTTCAGGATCCTGGGATGGAGGCCCGCATCAGGCTCTCTGCTCAGCAGGGAGCCTGCTTCCTCCTCTCTCTCTGCCTGCCTCTCTGCCTACTTGTGATCTCTCTCTGTCAAATAAATAAATAAAATCTTTAAAAAAAATTAAAAAAAATAAAAGCTACAGAACACTGGTTGCTGGAGGGGAGGGGGATGGGAGGGATGGGGTGACTGGGTGATGGACATTGGGAGGGTTGTGCTATGATGAGTGCTATGAATTGCACAAGACTGATGACTCACAGATCTGTACCCCTGAAACAAATAACACATTATATGCTAATAAAAAAGTAAAATCTAAACAAAACTCCAGAAAATTTATGAAAGAAATTGAGGAAGACACAAAGAAGTAGAAAAACATCCATGCTCATGAATGGGAAAGAACAAATATTGTTAAAGTGTCTATGCTACCCAGAGCAATCTAACATTCAATGCAATCCCTATCAAATTACTGTGAACATTTTTCATAGAGCTGAAACAAATAATCCTAGAATATGTACCAGAAAAGACCTCAAATATTTGAGGCATCACAATTCCTGACCTCAAGCTGCATTACAAAATCAATGCACAGAAATCAGTTGCATTCTTATACACTAACAATGAAAATATAGAAAGGGAAATCAGAGACTCGATTCTGTTTACTGTAGCATCAAAAACCATAAGATACTTAGGAATAAACCTAACCAAAGAAGTCAAGGATCTGTACTCGAGGAACTACAGGACACTCAGGAAAGAAACTGAAGAAGACACAAAAAGATGGAAGACCATTTCATGCTGTGATTACCAAGACAGCATGGTACTGGCATAAAAACAGAGAAATAGACCAATGGAACAGAGTGGAGAGTCCAGATATGGACCCACAAATCTATGGTCAAATCATCTTCGACACAGCAGGAAAAAATATCCAGTGGAAAATAGACAGTCTCTTCAATAGATGATGCTGGGAAAATTGGACAGCTACATATAGAAGAATGAAACTAGACCATTCTCTTACACCACACACAAAGGCAAACTTGAAATGGATGAAAGACCTCAATGTGAGGCAGGAATCCATCAAAATTCTGGAAAAGAACATGGGCAGTAACCTCTTTGACAGCGGTCACAGCAACTTCTTTCAAGACACATCTCCAAAGGCAAAGGAGATAAAAGCGAAAATGAACTTCTGGGACTTCATCAAAATAAAAGCTTCTGCACAGCAAAGGAAACAGTCAACAAAACAAAGAGGCAACCCACAGAATGGGAGAAGATATTCGCAAATGACACTACAGACAAAGGGCTGGTATCCAAGATCAATAAAGAACTACTCAAACTCAACCTCCAAAAAGAAGATGAACACATCAAAAAATGGGCAAGAGACATGAAGAGGCACTTCTCCATAGAAGATATACAAATGGCTAACAGACACATGAAAAAATGTTCAGCGTCACTAGCTATCAGGGAAATTCAAATCAAAACCACACTGAGATACCACCTTACACCAGTCAGAATGGCCAAAATTAACAAGACAGGAAACAA
>PITA01001893.1:0-63701 GCA_004023965.1 Spilogale gracilis | reverse complement strand
CAAGTTGGTGTAGCCACTTTGGAAAACGGTGTGGAGATTCCCTAAAAAATTAAAAATAGAACTACCCCATGACCCTGCAATTGCACTACTGGGCATTTACCCCAAAGATACAGATGTAGTGAAAAAAGGGCCATATGTACCCCAATGTTCATAGCAGCAATGGCCATAATTGCCAAACTGTGGAAAGAGCCAAGGTGCCCTTCAACAGATGAATGGATAAAGAAGATGTGGTACATATGTAAAGGCCATATATGAAAAACTCACAGCTGACATTATACTAGATAGAGGAAAAGCTGTCAGTTATTCAACTAAGATCAGAAATAAGATCAAGATGTGTGCTTTTGCCACTGCTATTTAACAAATTACTGTTAAGTTCTAGCCAGAGTAATTAGGCAAGAAAAAGAAGTAAAAGACATCCAAACTGAAAAGAAGTAATATCTATTTTTGCAGATAACATGTACATGTTTTGTACATGTATGTACAAAACCCTAAGTAGGCCAAAAAATACTTGCAGGGCTAATAAATGAATTCAGCAAAAAATGCAGGATACAAAATCAAAACACAAAAACCACATGCATTTCTAAACACTAACAGTCTGAAAAGGAAATTAAGAAAACAATTCCTATAAAATAAAATACAAAAGAATATACTTAGGAATAAACTTAAACAAGGAGGGAACAGACTCGTATGCTTATACGCCATACCATGCCGCTGAAAGAAATGAAAGAAGACAAAGGAAAGACATCCCACATTCATGGACTAGAAGACCTAATATTGTTGACAATACTACCCAAAACAATTTGCAATTCAATGCAATTCCTATTAAAATTTCAGTGATCTTTAGAGAGAAAAGAAAAACCTATTCTCAAAGTCATATGAAATCTCAGGGGACCCCAAACTGCTAAAACATCTTGAAAAAGAACAAAGTTGGAGGGCTCACGCATTCTGATTTCAAAACTTGCTTTTAAGCTATAGTAATCCAAATGGTGTGCTACTGACATAAGGACAGATAGATAGACTGAAGGAATACAATAGACATTCCAGATATAAACCTTCACATATATGGTTAACTGAGTATTGACAAGTATGCCCAGATCATTCAATGGAGAAAAGACCATCTTCTCAACAAATGATGCAGGACATTCATATGGACGAGAATGAAACTGGACCCTTCTCTGACACCAGATACAAAAATCAACTCTAAATGAATCAAAGACCTAAGGGTAAGAGCTAAAAACCATAAAACTCGTAAAAGAAAACACAGGGGAAAAGCTTCATAATGTTAGATTCAGCAATGATTTCTTGGTTATGACACAAAAGCACAGGCAACAACAACAAAAACAAACAGAATACCAGTAACTTCTGTGGATCAAAGAATATTATCAAGAGAGTGAAACGGCAACCCACAGACTATGAGAAAATACCTGAAAATCACATATCTGATAAAGGATTAGTATCCCCAGTAGTGTATGAAGAACTCCAACCCCACAACACAATTATCCAATTCCAAAGAAAGGACTTGAAAGGACTTTTCTTCAAAGAGGGTATGTAAATAAGCAATAAATAAGCACATGAAAAAATACTCAACATAAAATGCAAATCAGAATCATAAGATATGGGGTGCCTGGATGGCTCAGTTGTTAAGTGTCTGACTTTGGCTCAGGTCATGATCCCGGAGTCCCAGGATCAAGTCCCACATCGGGTTCCCTGCTCAGCGGGAAGCCTGCTTCTCCCTCTCTCACTCCCCCTGCTTGTGTTCCCTCTCTGGTTATGTTTTTCTCTGTCAAATAAACAAATAAAATATTTTAAAAATGTCGGGGACGGCGTGATCCGCCCCTCCTGCCATGCTGCAAGGCGCCAAAAACTTTGGTGCAGGTACCCGTGAATGTGGATGAAAGTCCCTCCAGGCTTTCCCCACCAAGAATTTGGAAAGCCACGTACCCTGTGGGCTGGGGCAACATGTCCTTTGTGTCTCTGGGACGTGCCCCTGGGCAAACGCTCATTCAAGGCATGGAGAGCCATGATCCTCCCTCAAAGTGAAAGAGCTCTGCAAAGTTGCAATCATTGACACCAAAAAATATTTGTTTCCATTGTTCCTTGCCTATTTAACTACCATGAATTCTTTGACACTATTTCTTCTTACTTCACTTAGTCAAGTAAATACTTTTGTTTCTATTTACCATCATTAAAAATAGTTTAATCTTAGATATCCTGCAGCTTTGTGGAGGAGACTGTCAGGCCTTCTAAATAGTTAAATAAAGGACTTAATATAAGAAATAAAACTATACTAACAAGGACATTGCCACACACACAAAAGATACATAATAAAGAGTTCTGTACCCAGTCTTGGAAAAACAGGCTTGAGCAAATGCTTTTACTTTTGCAAAACAAGTTATTTTTATCCTTGATGCCAAACAAACTTTTGGTCATTGTATTAATTATGTAGCTAAACTTTGTACATAACTCATCTAAGCCTTTCAATTGCCTTCTTGTTTGTAAGACCTGCTTAAAAAACACCATATCATTAGTCTGCCCTTTATCGTCTAGGCACCAAATGTAGAAACTGTAAAAAACCTTACTGAACAACATGTCCTTGGTTTGGTTTAGGGAGTTAACTCTAAACTGTAGATAGGTGCACCTGCAAAAACATGTTTCACTGATCAAAGCACTATGTTTCTCTAACAAAGACACTGTGTAATCAAAAATCACTTTGTAAAACTTTAACCTAACTGCATCCCCCAACCTCCTCACCTTGGAATAATAAAAAACTGGGACCCTTGACAGTCAAGAGAGACAAAAGTAGAGAGCTGAAAGTAAAAGCAAAAGCAAAGGCAAAAGCAGAGACACAGAAGAGATAAACAAAGGTAGAGACACAGGCGAAGGAAAAGGCAGAGAGCCTGCACAGAAGCAAAGAGGCAAAAAGAGAGACAGAAAGAGAGACAAAAGCAAAGGCAAAAGCAGAGGCAAGGCCTGAGAGCCTAAGAGCCAGAGAGCCAGAGAGCCTGAGAGCCAAAGAGCCTGTGAAGTGCGAGCCAAAGCCAGGGCCAGAGCCAGAGCCAGAGCGTGAGCCTGAGCCTGCTTCATAGGTCTCTCCTGACTGACCTCAGGTCTGTCAGCTCGCATCAGATCTCCATGTCTGTGTCATTACTACGCCTGCCAGACATCCCTAGGTTCGGGACCCACATCTCTGCTGTGGCTGGTCCCCGGCATAAAAAATCACAAGATACTATTTAATACCCATTATGATATGATTACTAAAAAACTCCGGAAAACACTGTTGGTGAGAATATGAGAAAACCCGAACCCCATGCACTACTGGTGCGATGTAAAATGTATAGCTACAGTAGAAAACTCTGATGTTCCCTCAAAAAGTTAAACATAAAATTATAATATGCCACTAAACTGGACACTTAAAAATGATTTAAAAGGTAATCTTTGCTATGTATATTTTACCACTATAAAAATGTTTAAAATGCATGCACATGACTTATAACTTAAATGTTGTAATTAAAGACCATATGTGAGATAGCATCAATAGGGAAGACTAAAGAGTATCAACCAATTCATTGACAGTATACTGAGCCTATGTCCTAGGCATCCTAATGGGGTTAAAAAGAAAAAGAACTAAGGGTCAAATGGACAGGTACCATTATTAAAGATATTACTTTCGTCATGTCAAAACTTTTATGATCCTATTTCTTGAGCTGAAAAATGTGATTTAAAATTATTAAAGATCATATATATTAAAGAATTTTTAAAAAGATTTTATTTATTTATTTGACAGAGAGAAACACAGCTAGGGAGGGAACACAAGCAGGGGGAGTGAGAGAGGGAAAAGCGGGCCTCTCGCCAAGCAGGGAGCCCGATGTGGGGCTCAATCCCGGGTCTCCGGGATCATGACCTGAGCCAACGGCAGTCACCCAACCAACTGAGCCACCTACGTGCCCCTATTAAAGAATTTTTAAAGTGATGGATATGCAACTATGTGGTATTTGTTTAAAAATGAATGTTACAGGTATTAGAGTGTTACTTGCTCTGATGCAAATAAACATATGAAAAAATGGAATGATGTATGAGAAAAAGCATGTTTGCATTTTCCCAAGTAAGTGAAATTCTACAACATGCAGATTCTGAAAGTAATTTTCTGTGGTAACAGTTTTAAGAAAGAAGCTTATTTAACAGTTAGCTATAGGACCAGGTGGCACATAGGCAGAAATTCTAAAAATGTACAAATTGTTCATTTTCAAGCTGGAGACATCAGTCTATGGGGGTCACCCAATGCCTTCCAAACTTTCTTAAAAGTTACTCAGTACTTCAGTCTATACAAAGAAACAAAGGGACAAGTTCATGCTAAAAACTTCAGTTTCACTGAGTCTGTATTTTTAAGTTATTACCTGGAATCAAGAGAAGTAAAAAGCTGATCAAACTGTTTCTCCAGAATCTCTATGAGACTGACAGTTTCCTCTTTTGTTTGATTGTGTATGTGTTCCAGCATCTGGGAATATCATAACACAAATATCTAATTTGGTATTTTTACTTTGTAGAAATTATATTGTTCAAGTAGAAGGTACTTTATGGACTTTTCAAAATAACCGTATGAGAGAAGATTAGGTAATAAAAATGGAATAAGGTACAAGGTCAAACTTTAAATCCTGGTACTTGTCAGCAAGATCACATCTTTGTTGGCACTGTGCACTGATGAACTGGCAAAAAGACCTAGGAAGTCCACTAAGTTTTCTAAACTACTTATTCCTTTTTAGCATTACAGAAAAAGTCATTCCGTATAGCTAAATTTCTCTCTGGCAGGATTCCTTAAACAAAAAAACCTCAATACATAATATTAAGCATACTTGAATTAAAATGTTAACTATTCCACATCTTTGCATTTTTTTGACAAAGGATTGTTACTTGAGATCTGTGACCCCTTTTTCCCTTCCACTTTCCCCCTTTAAGAACAGGAAGGTCTATCCTATACCTGTCCAACCAATGTATTTTAGAAGCAGATTAATTACCTAGTTCACAGGTTCATGGCTACAAAGGAATTTTGCCCCCAAATGAATCATACCTTGAGTCTTAGCCATACCTGATTTAGAAGATATTTAGATGAGATTCTGGACTTGATGCTGGAATAGATTTAATACTAGGTTGGGATGGGATCTAAGACTAGATAACTAGATGGGTGAATGTTTTTTGCATTTAAGGACATGAATCTGCGGGGAGGTTAGAGAACAGACTGTTATGGGTTGAATTCTGTCCACCCATCTCCCAAACTCATTTGTTGATGTCTTAACTCCTGTATCAGCTATATTCTTTGTTGTAAATTTGTTGTTGTTGGGTGCTTAGGAGCTTGTTCTTTGTCACCAAGTGAGTCTCTTTTTGGGGGAATGGGGTAAAGGAGAAAAAAAAAAATAAATTTCTTTGTGTAAGGGTATACAGCCAAATAATGAACAGTATTAGAAAGATGGTCTGCAATACTTTCAAGACAAAATTCAGCTCACAGCAAGAAAAAAATTGTGGTTCCTTGATAGTACTCCAATTTCAGTAGGCCACTAGCATAACAATGCCATAAAACCAATCCTAGCAGGGCATGGATGTTTTCTATTCTTTTGTATGTTTCTCTGTCAGTGGCTTATTATGCTCAGTAACTCAGTGCTACAGTAATGTACATCCAAATATACACATTTAAAGAGAATATGCCTTGATTAACTATAAAGTTTCATCATTTAAAATGCTTACTTTTACAGCAACACTTAATTGTTCAAAACTATCGCTTGCTATCTTCAATGCTTCATCAATTTCTTCTGCAGTTTTAGTTTCCTAACAAGGAGAAGAGGGTCCACATACAAATATAAAATATAAAAATAGATGCTTATATACATTATATTACTTGCAAACATATCAAACTACAGTTTTGATTACAAAAATAACAAAGACCACCAGAGAAGTCTGAAAATAAGTAACAAAAATGACAATCTTATATTCAGAAATTTAAAAACTATTTAAAATTTTGATTAGAGATTATAGTATTCCGGAATTTTTAGAGAGCTTTTTGAAAAACTGGAATATTTTGTGTAACTTTTTTTCAACTTAAAACATCTTGAAAAACATCATGACAATTAATGCACACACATGTAAAAATTAAGTTTTTAAAGATTAAAATTTGGCTATGTTAAAATTTAAACTTAAAGATATCAAGATTAAGTGATTTCTCCCTTCCCCTAGCTTGTTAAAGATCTCTTTAATAATAGCATTTTGGAATTTGTTCTACTTCTGATCTTAAACCAAACACATTATTTAAAGTTATAGAATAAGGTAAAATTCAATCTTCTGACAATAACATCATCATCATCACAGTGAATTAATTAGGCCTTTTGGCTGCCATTAAAATGATTGGAAAAATCATATTCAGAATTTATAAACTTTATACAAAGTTTCACATAATCTAGATTTAATTACTAGGTTTAAAGGGAAGAAGCTACATATGCTTAACTAGGAACAATACAGTTCGTCAAAGGGAGAATGGATTGCCTTAGGAAAAACAAGAACTGTTCAAGAATATTTAGAAGAGATTCAAGTAAAGAATGCAGGTTTGCCTCTTACCTTTTTGTTTCCAAACAAAACAAAACAAAGCAAAACAGAACAAAACAAAACTCTTTAATTATAGCAACCTTGAAAGGAGAGAAGAGTTAAGTTACCAAACACAAAGTAAAAATGTTTGGCTTCATCTTCATGAGTAACATTTTTTCATACCGCCATGAGGGATGAGGAGTTCAAAATAGTCCTGTGTGTGGATGTTGAATGTTCTAAACCAATAGTTAGTTGATCAGAAGTCTTTTTAAAGTCCTGAGAACAAATCTTTATCCTGAAAAATGTCAAGTACATTATTTTAAATACCACACTAATATAACAATTTTAAGCTTCTATTCAGATTTTTACTCTCAAAAATAATTCATATGACAACTTAGAATAACAATTACAGTGGGTTCTCAGTCATCTATGATAAGCAAAGAGAGGGATACCATGGCTAAATATGCTTCCATATAAAACTTAATTTTACCAAGGGGCATCTGGATGGGTGTCGTTAAGCATCTGCTGTTGGCTCAGGTTATGAACCTGGCTCAGGGTCCTGGGATGGAACCCCACATTTTGCTCCTTGCTCAGCAGGAAGTTTGCTTCTTCCTCTCCCACACCCTCTCCTTGTGTGCCCGCTCTTACTGTGTCTCTCTCTGTCAAATAAATAAAATCTTTAAAAACAAAACTTTTTTTAATTTTACCAAGAATTCAACTTCTTAGCAAATCCCTAAAAATAAAAAAATAATCTCATAGTATAAATTGTGCTTTAATCTTCCAATTACCTGTCCTTACCTGATATTTTTTGGTAGAGAAGCTGACAGTCATTGAACTGTCTTTAAGCTCAATTACTTACACACAAATGCCTACTATGAAAAAATGTGCTTATAGGCCTAGATAATTTACAAAAAGGTAATAAATTTACTAGGTAAGTTAATTTGCAAAGAATTAGTTTCATTTCTTATCTACACATGCTAGAGTTTTTGCTTATTCATTTTTTTTAAAAGATTTTATGTATTTGTGTGTGTGAGAGAGAGAGCTCCAGTACACAAGTAGAGGGAGCAGCAGGCAGAAGAAGACGACTCCCTACTAAGGAAAGAGACCCATGGGGAACTCGATCCAAGGACTCAGGGATAATGACCTGAGCTAAAAGTGGACACTTAAATGACTGAGCCACCTAGGTGTCCTGAGTTTTTGCCCATTTTTATCTTTATATCCCCATATTGGCTAACAGACAGTAAGCTCTTGATAAATGTTTGAATAACTTAATCATAAGCCTATAATAGTTTATAGAAGAAACTATGATACTTAAATGTTACCCCTGTAGAGGGAAATTCAGAGAGATTGAATCACTGTGTTGTATACCTGAAAATAATGTAATAGTGTGAAGAGTAAGAACACTCTGTAAACAATAGTCTAGGAACACTCACCTAAGAATGACATTTTATCAATGATGCTAAAATTATCCTTTCAAAAATACACTGAACTGCAAATACTAAAATAAGTACACATAAAACATACTTTTTAGGCTGCAGTTTTTCCATGGAAGAATCTTCTTTGATACATCCATCTGGTGGGTAGTATCCTTGTCTCATATTTATAGTTGTAGCAATCTTAGGACAAAATAAGAATAGAAACAAAAACAAATCATTCATAAATTCTCTTTATCCAGAATTCAAACTAGTGTGCCATTCATAGATAAACTTAATTCTCTTTAAATCAAAGAAAAAACTGTATATGTATGATGCTTTTACCTTATTTTAATTTTGAAAAAATTTACTTTGGCGCTATTAATTAAACAGAACATTAATTAAAACACTTTATTCTACCACTATTCTAAAGAAAATACTTGTAAAAAGACTTTAAAAATCTCTAAAATTTTCACAATGGCATCTCCAGTTATGTTCAAAACCTTAAAATAATACTTAGGAATAAATTTAATAAGAAAATGTAAGTTCTAAGAAAAGAAAACCAAATAATTTATTGGGATCATATAACAAAAACATAGTAAATGGAAAATCATTTCAAACTCCTAGAGACAAAGATTTAATATCCTAAAATATATCTAATATAAAATATAAAAATACAATTCTATAGTTCATATGGAAAATACACTATGCAAGAATTATAAAAATTGTAACATAACATTCGGTAGAGGTTTATCCCATCAGAGCACAAAGCTAATGTGATTAAAAGGCTAGGGTACTGGGACAATAAATAAGTAGAATACAGCCACATTTGTATGGAAACTTAATACAGAATATAAGGGGCATTTCAAGGAAAGAGAAGGATTCAATAAACAGTGTTTCTTCATTCTGAAGAAAAAAGTTATACACCTACCCTATATCATATAAAATATAAACATATATATATCTTAAAAGCAGTATAAGTATAGAAAATACATATATAACTCTGAGATGGGAAGGTCTACCTAACCAAAGAAAACCTAGAAACCATGAAAGAAGGAGAAAAATGACTAAAAGAAACATTTCTGAATGGCTAAATGTAATACAATTAAAAGCGAAAGACGGAAAGAAAAGAGTTAAGATATACTGGTCTGAATATCCCTCTCACATGAAGTAGTCTTACAAGTTAAAAAAAAAAGATAGTTCAAAAGGAAAGTGTGCAAAGGATATGAAGGGATCTATTAAAAATAGAGAAGCTGATAAGTCAACATAGGAAAGTGCTCAATCTCACCAGTAATCAGGGAACTGAAGTTTAAAGCAAGAATATACCTACTTTGGGAGGAGTCAGGGACTCCATCTCAACCAGTCCCCTGAATTTAGCTGGAAATTTACCAAGCCACTTTGAATAGCCATGAAATCAGCCTGAGATGTACCATTATACACATCTGGATCTCTATAGGGGCAGAGGATCATCAGTCCAGAGGTACAAAGGATGGAGTTGGGATTGCAAAGATAAACATCAGAGGATAAACAGAAGGGGGAGGGAGCCACCAGAAGCTAGCCACTGGAAAGTAATACCCCAGTGCAAATATGCCCAGCACTTGGGGACCAGCAGTAGCTTGGAGATCAGTAGCTGCAAGATGGGAAAGGACTGATAACAGTGCTCAAACAGAACAAAGGGGCTTAACAGACAATCGCCAGGCATCCACATGGACCAGCAGCAGCCGCTCCTCCTTGCGCACGGCCTGTACTGACGAGGAGCCCCTGCAGACTTGAGTCAGTGGTCCCTGGGGCTGGCAGCTGCCTCCACTTCTGCCGCTACCTCTGCCTCTGCTGCTACCTGGGCTGAGAGAACCCAGCTCAGAGGACCTGCCTTGGACTGGAGGCCACAGTCCCAGGAACTGCAGCTACCGGACCAGGCTAATTCAGACCAGTATCGCTCATGGTTTTGGTGGCAACGGGGTGCAGAGACGGGGACGGTGGGGGGGCTCTGACGACCATTGCGAGGGTCACTGGGGGGTGTGCACCGCCTGTGGGAGGCTGTGGTATTCAACTGTGCTGGCAGAGGGGAAGTCTCTGTGTTCTGGAGAATTCAGAGAGGAGCAGACTGTGGCTGCTCCCTGAAGGGGAGCTCCAGGTGTGGACAATTTACTTTGCTCTGACCCTCTGAAAAGGCAGGAAAAACTGTTAGAGAACAAAAGCCTAAAAAAACTTTTCCACAGAACCTAGCACATTGATAGGGAGCAGGGCAACTTGCCCAAGCTGGACTGACTGAAAAACAAGAGGGCAGTCCGCGCCCCCAGAAGACAAGCTGAAAGAACAAGAGCACAACCACCATAGGGTCCCCAGAAAAATGTAAAACCCCAAAACCAGGGAGAAACCAGTATATTGCCTCACAGCCTATATATTGCTTAGACACAATTTTTTTTAATTCTTATGATTCTTATTTTTTTTTACCTATTTACCATTTCAACTAGATGTTTAATACAACATATTCAATAGTAACTTAATGTGAACTTTTTCATATATTTCTTCCTTAACATACATATATGTTATATATATATGTTCCTTAACATATATGTTATATATATAATATATATACACATACAAACTTCAATGTAGTCCTCCTTTTCCTATTCAGTACTACCTTTATATATATGTGTATACCCGTTTTAATTTTCCTGTATCTCTGGAAAGTTGAGTTCTCCACCAAAGATAAAAAAATACACCCAGGAAGAACTGAAATAACCTTCCTCACCCACACTGAGGGATTATAACCACATTCCCATCACCTCTCCCCCTTTTTAATTAACTTATCTTTTCTCCTGATGTTTTTGTACTTTATAAATCTTACTCTTGGCACTCATTTTGGCTGGGTTTTCGTTTTTTTTTTCTTTTTAGTGGTGATGTCCCAGGGTACACCTTGCCTGGATAGCAGGTGATATTTTTGGCTGTACATCCCCTCAACCATAACTCAACAGAATGACTAGGAGGAACTCTCAGCAAAGAAACAACCCAGAGACAATGGCCTCTCCTGGAGATCTAATGGATATGGGTCTAAGCAAGATGTAAGAAATAGACTCCAGGGTAGCAGTTACGAAGACAATAGTCAGGTCAGAGAAAACTATTAATGACAACATAGATTCATTAAAGGCAGAAGTGAGAGTGGATTTGGTAGAACTTAAAAATGCTATCAATGAGATACAATCTAATCTAGATACTCTAACAGTTACGGTAAATGAGTCAGAAGAACAAATTAGTGATCTTGAAGACAAACTTATAGGAAAGAAGGAACAGGAGGAGATCTGGAACAAACAGCTTAAAATCCATGAAAACAGAATTAGAAAAATAAATGATGCCATGAAATGTTCCAATGTCAGAATTACTTGGATTCCTGAGGCAGGGGGAAGAGAGAGAGAGGACTAGAAGATATATTTGACCAAATTGTAGCCAAGAACTTCCCTAATCTAGTGAATGAAATAAAAAATCATGTCTTAGAGGCAGAGAGGACACTCTCCAAGATCAATGAGAGCAGACCAATGCCCAGGCATGTAATAGTAAAACTGACAAATCTTAGAACCAAGGAAAGAAGAGACATTTTAAGGGCAGTTAGGGGGAACAGATTCCTTACAGACAAAGGGAGGAATACCAGAATAACGTCAGACCCGTCCACAGAGACCTGGCAAGCCAGAAAAGGCTGGCAAGACATATTTACGGTACTAAAGGAGAATGTGCAGCCAAGAATTCTTATTCAGAAAAGCTGTGATTCATAATGGATGGAGAGATAAGAAAGCAGCAGATACTGAAAAATATATGTGACCACTAAGCTGGCCCTGTAGGAAATATTAGGGGGGTTCCATAAAAGGAGAAATACCCCAAGAGTGATACAGGACAGAAATATACAGAGACAATCCACAGAAACAAGGACTTCACAGGCAATATGACAATAAAAATCTCACCTGTTAATAATCACTCTCAATGTCAACAGCATAAATGCTCAGATAAAACAACGCTGGGATGCAGAATGGATAAAAAGATAGGACCATCCATATGCTGTCTACAAGAGACTCATTTTGAACTTAAAGATACATCCAGACAAAGTGAAGGGATGGAGAACTATCTTTCATGCCAATGGACCTTAAAAGAAAGCTGGGGTGGCAATTCTCATATCAGAAAAATGAGATTTTAAGCTAAAGACTGTTGTTAGAGATAGAAAAGGACACTATATCATTCTTAAAGGGTCTCTCCAACAAGATGATCTAACAATTGTAAATATTTATGCTCCCAACATGGGAGCAGCCAACTACCTAAGCTAATATTAACCAAAATAGACATATTGATAATAATATGTTAATTGTAGCAGACTTTGACACTCCACTCTCAGCACCAGACAGATCAACTCAGCAGAAAATCAACAAACAAGAGTTTTGAATGATATAGTGGACCAGATGGACCTCATAAATACAGAACATTCCACCTTAAAACAACAGAATACTCATTCTTCTCAAGCGTGAATGGAACTTTCTCCAGAATAGACCACATACTGGGTCACAAATCAGTTCTCAACTGATACCAAAAGACTGAGATTATTCCCTGCATATTCTCAAACCACAGTGCTTTGGAACTGGAACTAAGTCACAAGAAGAAGTTTGGAAGAAATTCAAATACTTGGAAGCTAAAGACTGCCCTGCTCAAGAATGTTTGGGTCAATTAAGAAATCAAAGATGAACTTAGTCAATTCATGAAAACCAATGAGAATGAAGCCATATCAGTCCAAAACCTATGGGATACAGCTAGGAAGGCCCTAAGGGGGCAATACATAGCCATCTATGAAAACCAATGAGAACAAAGCCACATCAGTCCAAAACCTATGGGATACAGCAAAGAAGGTCCTAAGGGGGAAACACATAGCCACTCAAGCCTCACTCAAAAAACAAAAAACAAAAACCAGAAAAATCCCAAATATACAAACAATTTTTACACCTTAAAGGTTTGGAGAATCAACAACAAATTAAACCTAACCCATACATGAGAAGGGAATTAAGATTAGAGCAAAGATCAAGGAATTAGAAACCAGAAATACAGAACACATTAACGAAACTAGAAGCTAGTTCTTTGAAAGAATTAATAAGGTCAGTAAACCACTGGCCAAACTTATCCCAAACAAAAGCGAAAGGACCTAAATTAATAAAATTATGAATGAAAGGGGAGAGAACACAACTAACACCAAGGAAACAAATACAATTATCAGAAAGTATTATCAACAGCTACATGAAAACAAATTAAGCAATCTGGAAGAATTGGATGCATTCCTGGAAATCTATAAACCACCAAGACTGAAACAGGAAGAAATTGACAACCAGAATAGACCCACAACCAGTAACAAGATTGAAGCAATGATCAAAAACCTCCCAAAAAACAAGTCGGGCCTGATGGATTCCCTGGGAAATTCTACTGAACATTCAAAGAAGAAATAATACCTATTCTCCTAAAGCTGTTTCAAAAAGGAGAAACAGAAGGAAAACTTCCAGATTCCTTCTGTATCAGCATTACCCTGAACCCAAAACCAGGCAAAGACCCCATCAAAAAGGAGAATTTCAGATGAATATCCCTGATCAATATGGATGCCAAAATTCTCAACAAGATCCAAGCTAACAGGATCCAACAGTACATTAAAAGGATTATCCATTACCACCAGGTGGGATTTATCCCTGGGATGCAAAGTGGTTTAACCATCGCAAATTAATCGATGTGACACAACACATAAATAAGAGAGGGGACAAGAACCACATGGTCCTCTCAATTGATGCAGAAAAAGCATTTGACAAAATACAGCATCCGCTCCTGTTTAAAACTCTTCAGAGTACAGGGATAGAGGGAACATTCCTAAACTTCATAAAATCCGTCTATGAAAAACCCACAGTGAATATCATTCTCAATGGGGAAAAGCTGAGAGCCTTTCCATTGAGATCAGGAACACAAGATGCCCATTCTCACCACTATTATTCAACATAATACTAGAAGTCCCAGCAACAGCAATCAGACAACAAAAAGAAATAAAAGGTACTCAAATTGGCAAAGAAGAAGTCAAACTTTCTCTCTCTTTGCAGAAGATATGATACTCTATGTGGAAAACACAAGACTCCACCCCCAAATTACCAGAACTCATAGAGCAACTCAGAAATGTGGCAGGATATGAAAATCAATACACAGATATCATTTGCTTTCTTATACACTAGCAATGTAAGTGTAGAAATAGAAATTAGAGAATTGATTCTATTTACAACAGCACCAAAACCATAATATACCTCGGAATAAACCTAACTAAATAAGGAAAGGATCTATACTCAAGAAACTACAAAACACTCATGAAAGAAACTGAAAAAGACATAAAAAGATGAAAAAACATTCCATGCTCATGGATCGGAAGAACAAACATTGTTAAAATGTCTATGCTTCCCAGAGCAATCTATACTTTCAACGCCATCT
The DNA here is from genome assembly GCA_004023965.1 of Spilogale gracilis. NCBI lineage: Eukaryota > Metazoa > Chordata > Mammalia > Carnivora > Mephitidae > Spilogale > Spilogale gracilis. The sequence continues at coordinate 49,236 of PITA01001893.1, read as the reverse complement.
CAATCAAAGTACCAACAGCATTTTTCAAAATGCTGGAACAAATAATCCTAAAATTTGTATGGAACCAGGAAAGACCCTGAATCACTAAGGAAATATTGAAAATGAAAAACAAAGCTGGGGGTATCATGTTGCCTGATTTCAAGCTATATTACAAAGCTGTGATCACCAAGACAGCATGGTACTGGCACAAAAACAGATACATAGACCAATGGTACAGAACAGAGAGCCCAGATATGGACTCTCAGCTCTATGGCCAACTAATCTTCAAAAAAGTAGGAAAAAAATATCCAATGGAAAGAAGATAGTCTCTTCAATAAATGATGCTGGGAAAACTGGAAAGCTATATATAGAAGAATGAAACCTGACCATTCTCCTACACCATACACAAAGATTAAACTCTAAATGGATGAAAGACCTCAATGTGAGACAGGAATCCATCAAAATCCTAGAAGAACATAGGCAGTAACCTCTTTGACATTGGCTACAGCAACTTCTTTCAAGACACATCTCCAAAGGCAAGGGAAAAAAAAGTGAAAATGAACTTTTGGGACTTCATCAAGATAAAAAGCTTCTGCACAGCAAAGGAAAGAGTCAGCAAAACATAGAGGCAACCCAAGGAATGAGAGAAGATATTTGCAAATAACACTACAGACAAAGAGCTGATATCCAACATCTATAAAAAACTTCTCAAACTCAACACCCAAAAAACAGATAATCAAGTCAAAAAATGGACAGAAGACATAAATAGTTCTCCAAAGAAGACATACAAATGGCTAGCAGACACAGGAAAAAATGTTCATTATCATTAGCCATCAGAGAAACTCAAATCAAAACCACACTGAGATTCCACCTTACACTGGTTAGAAGGGCAAAAATTAACAAGGCAAGAAACAACAAATGTTGGAGAGCATGTGGAGAAAGGAGAACCATCTTAAAGTGTTGGTGGGCATGCAAGTTGGTGCAGCCACTTTGGAAAACAGTGTGGAGATTGCTCAAAAAATCAAAAGTACAACTACCCTATAACTCAGCAATTGCACTACTGGATATTTGCCCCAAAGATACAGTGATTCTAAAGAAGAGCCATATGCACCCCAATGTTCATAGCAGCGATATCCACAATAGCCAAACTATGGAAGAGCCAAGATGCCCTTCAACAGACAAATGGATAAAGATGTGCTCCATATATACAAAGGAATATTACTTAGACATCAAAAAGGATGAATACCCAACTTTTGCATCAACATGGATGTGAATGGAGGAGACTATATTAAGTGAAATAAATCAAACACAGAAAGTATCTGTGAAGGTTAACCAAGTATCCTATGGTTTCACTTATTTGTGGAAACGAAGGAATAGCATGGAGGACATTAGGAGAAGGGAGGGGAAAAAAGAAGGGGGCAAAATTGGAGTGGGAGACGAATGATGAGAGACTATGGACTCCAAGAGACAAACTGAGGGTTTTAGAAGGGAGGGAATGGGGAGATGGGTGAAACTAGTGATGGGAATTAAGGAGGGTACGGATTGCATGGAGCACTAGGTGTTACACACAAACAATGAATCACGGAATACTACATCAAAAACTAATGATGTACTGTATGATGACCAAAATAACATAATTAAAAAAAGGATATATCTACTTCTTGCCCATCAAACTGCCAAACATAAATAAATATGACAAATTTAAACATGGATTTGTTTTAGAGTTAGAAATTAACAGAACTTGCCCACAGAATTTTTTTGGGAAGGTAGTTTTGAGATTATATAAATGAATGTGAAATTTTTTAAACCACCTATATGTTTATAATAAAGGGATTGCTTAAGAATTATAGCACTTTGGAGTGCTTAGGTGGCTCAGTCGTTAAGCATCTGCCTTCAGCTCAGATCATGATCCCAGGATCATGGGATAGAGCCCAGGGCATCAGGCACCCTGTTCAGAAGGAAATCTACTTCTCCCTGTCCCACTCTCCCTGCTTGTGTTCCCTCTCTTGCTGTATCTCTCTCTGTGTCAAATAAATAAATAAAAATCTTAAAAAAAAATAAAAAGCACTACTTAAAGTGGTGCCTGGGTGGCTGAGTCAGTTAAGTGTCTGTCTGTCTTCAGTTCAGGTCATGATCCTGGGGTCCTGGGATAAAGCCTTGTGTCAGGCTCCCTGCTCAGTGGGGAGTCTGCTTCTCCCTCTCCCCCTAGCTTGTATTCTCTCTCGCTCAAACACATAAAATCTTAAAAAAAAATTATAGCACTTTTGTACAATGGCTTATTATGAAGCCATTAGAAACAACTGCAGGAGGGGCGCCTGCGTGGCTTAGTTGGTTAAGCGCCAGGGTTCTGGGTATCAAGCCCTGTGTTGGGCTCTCTGCTCAGCAGTGAGCCTGCTTCTCCCTCTCCCTCTGCCTGCTGCTCCCCCTGTTTGTGCTCTGTCAAATAAATAAATAAAATATTAAAAAACAAAAACTAATTGTAGGATATTAGCCAACATTTTAAAAGTCAGCTAAGGTCTATACATTAGGCATATTCATTATCTTTATTAAATGTGAACTCAATTTTGAGTTAAAAATACATCTTTCCTTCTCCATAGTACTACCTACTGATTTAATTTAAATTTGCACACATGAAACTTTTAAAGAAGTAATTGTAAGAGACTACCATATTTAAGAGACTACCAACATTAGTAAGTTAACATTAATGTTGCTAAGAAAAAGAAGACTTCTAAATGTTACAACCTCCCACTTACATATACTTCTTTGGTGGGGGAGAGGATATTCTGCTGGGGTTTTTAGATATAACATACTAAAGACAGGCCTGTCTTATTAGGTATTTAGGGGAAAAGTGTTCCTTTTTATCATCTGGACCAAAATGTTATTTTTAAGAATGTCCCCCCTCAAAAAATTGGGAGCTATAAACCTTAATTTCTATATGCTTACTCATTTATCCCCCTTTGATTTGGCATTTTATAGTAAGAAATTAATGTTACTATGAATAGATTTTATATAGGACATCTGTTCCAGAAAATTTAACAAAATATTAAATACAACTGGTTTAAAAAATTTCAGTTAAAATTGTATAAAGATTCTTAACTTGTAATTTATAAAATAAAGGTTCTCTTCCCACCTCTACAGCTTGTCATCTAAATTTTATTTCCAGTGCTTTTTTTTTTGGCTTGTTTTTGTTAACTGTAAATGAAAAAGTGTGGTAAATTTAGCCACTATTGCTTTTATGGTTTCTCATTTCAGTGATACATTTAACAAGGCTTCCCTACCCAAGATTATACAATTATCTGTATTTTCTTCTAGCTTACATTTTCAATTTGCATATTCTTAACATTTCCAATCCAGATAGGATTTTAATATATATTATTTATTGATTAGATATATTATCCCTACCTCCTCATATAGTATATAATTGGACTCAGGTCCAAAAGATCAATACAGTATTTCTGGAATGATACCTAAGCATGATCCTTTGAACAAAATTTGCCATCTTGTTGCGCAAAGTGCAGAATGGTTATTATTAACTATTAATATCAATCAAAAGCACAAAACAGATAGTATCAAAAGCCATACAACTATGAAAGATAAAGACAGATAAATCCATATTCACCCCAACTCAGAAATAAGAACAAAAGTATATCCATTAATCTTGAATGGAATCATTTTAGATTTAAATCTGAAATAAACAGCATTATGTAGGTCTTCAAAGTTAAAGATAAATTATAAATATAACCCTAATGTGAATATAGGTGTATATATATATATATTTTAAAGATTTTATTTATTCAACGGAATTAGACAGCACAAGCAGGGGGAGCAGCAGAGAGAGAGGGAGAAGCAGGCTTCACACTGAGTAGGTAGCCTGATGTGGGTCTCAATTCCAAAATCCTGGGATCATGACTTGAGCCAGGGTAGAGGCTTAACCCACTGAGCTACCCAGGAGCCCCTAAACCTTACTTTTTAGAAAAGAACACATAATACGAAAATAATAAACTACATTACTGAAATATTTTATAAATTCATTCTTACTAATTTAGATTCTTCCATTTGCTCTTATTCCAAATAAATATTAGATATCAGCAAAAATCCTAAATTTTGAGAACAAATAAAAGAGTGGTAACAATTTCAGGAAGGTTTCTTCAAGGAGCTCCCTTAAGTGATCAGCAGGGTGCCTGTGCGGCTCAATTGGTTAACCATCTGCTTTTAGCTCAGGTCATGATCCAAGGGATCCTGGTATTAAGCCTTCAGTCAGTGGGAATCCCTGCACCTGCCTCCCCAACCCCCTCTCATGCTCTCTCTCTGTCAAATAAAATATTTTTTAAAAAGTGGTTATTAGCTTTAGTGCATCTGAAGAATCCGATTATAGTCCCCTGTCAATTCCCTGGGCTAACAGCACAAGGAAAATGGGAGAAAGGAGGGAAGGATAAGACAAATCACAGATCTTCCAGAGTAAGAGTCAGACCTAGTCAAAATGATACAAGATAGATTTATCACAACTCTAAAATCAAAATTGCAAACATACCATAAACATTTGCATAGATGTCTTCCAAAATAATAGAAGTATAATGATTTAATACCATCGAACATGAAATCATTTGCCAAAAAGGGGAAAAATTACTGTTCTAATAAATTTGCTTTTTTGAATATTAGAACAGGATGGGTTCCATCTGCCTGCTCATTCCCCTTTCCTTATTCTTCACCCATCACAAAACTCAATCAGTCAGGGATCTTCCATTACAACGAAAGGAACAAGGCTCCCCTTTAACTAGGTAGTCAAGCCACATCTGAGGAGCCCACTGACCAAAAAAAAAAAAAAAAAAAAAAAAAGACAGGAGATGGGAATCTTCCACAATAAAGGCCATTATTTGTAAAGTATGTAATTCCCAAACAGATCTCTTTAATATGTAAATGTTTTTGCTATAATGAAAACCTTCACAAATCTATATAAATGTAGGTATGTGTATTATTACCATGTTTAACTTACAAACCAATTAATCCACACCTAATCATTTTGTTTACATTGATTATATTGAATATATTATCAATTATAACACTAATTTTAATGGTCTTGAAGCCTATAGAGAACTTCTATATAATTCAAATTTGACTCTTACAATCCTAAGAAAAAGCATGTATTATTTCCATCTCACAAATGAGGAAATTCAGGCTTAGTGTGACAGAACTAGGACTGCATTCCAGGTCTCCTGTCTCTGTACTGTTTTTCTCATTAACACAATGGATACACATAAATTTTCAATATCTGGTATCTCAAGGGGAACATTAACAATTTAGAGATTAAGACAATTTTCTAGGGATGTACTATATAAATTAAATTACATTTGTATTTGTAGCAAATGCAAAGTTGTTCATTAAATTTTACATGAAATCTCTATTCTCATTATTAAGGGTCTACAGTATAACTGTACTTTTTTTAGTGTCTCTGAAGTTAACTTGAGGCCACTATTTTGCTCCTCTTTTTAAACTATGGCATCTCTACAAATGTAGATTTGATGACACACAAATATTAAGTCCAGGGGAATTCAGAATTTGCTTGCATGGTATTGGTGTGGTAAAGAAGGGTAGGGATTTGAAAAGGATATACTTAAATAAAAATAAGGAAAAAGAGGCAATTTTCCACAGAAGTCTCTAAAGAGTCAAAAAATATGTAGGCTAATTAGTGTAGAACTTTAACTCTCTATTTTTTCTGATCACTCTGAACAATTATAAAAAAATGAATCAGAAAAGCTTTATCTTTTTTTTTTAAGCTTTTGTAAGAGTCAGCACCAGGGACGCCTGGGTGGCTCAGAGGGTTAAGCCTCTGCCTTCGGCTCAGGTCATGGTCTCAGGGGCCTGGGATCGAGCCCCACATAGGGCTCCCTGCTCAGCAGGGAGTTTCCTTCCTCCTCTCTCTCTGCCTGCCTCTCTGCCTACTTGTGATCTTTCTCTCTGTGTTGAATAAATAAAATCTTTAAAAAAAAAAAGCACCGAAAACACAAGTTTTAGGTTGTAACTAGAAGTATGTTTTCTGTAACATTTTGACCTTTAACATTAGGTTGTAATGTACTAAAGATGAAAGATGATAAAACTTACCTCACAATCAGGGCATATAATTGTGCTGTATTCTTCAGTTATTAACAAGCACAGTTCACAAAAAGCATGTCCACACTGAAGTTCATGGTGGTGACCTATTGATGAAATTCTGTTGTGAATTAAACTCTTAATAATTTGTTAGCATTGAATGTGAAGCATTAATCAGAAGAGAAAGTTAAAGAGGATGCTCGTGTGTAAGAAAAGGTATCAGTTTCATTAGAAATGAGAAATTACTAAACAAAATGTAATTCATGGGGTGCCTAGGTGGCTCAGTCATTAAGCGTCTCCCTCTCTCACTCCCCTGCTTGTGTTCCCTCTCTAGCTGTGTTTCTCTCTGTCAAATAAGTAAATAAAAACTTTTTAAAAAATATAAGTTAGAAGAAAAAATAAACAGATAAAAAATGAGGCACTACTACATAATATAGTTTGCACTAATTTAGATAGCTTTTGTTACTTATAATCTTTGAATTTGCCACATGTTATGACATAAAATGTTATGACATACTTTATTTGATCTTTGTAAATATCACAGCTAAATAGGCTTAGGAAGGTCATATTCAACTTATAAATGGTAAACATTTTGGTGATCTGGCTAAGTAAATGGTATAATCCAGACTCCAGCCTAGTTATGTTTCCAAGTCCATTATTCTTTCAACTTGATCCTATTGCCTCGACTAATTTATATTTCCGACTCCCGGTAGGGAACAGGGGGGGCAGATATGAGACACTGGGAAGACCCCTCTCATAATGATCTAAGATACTGGCAAGGACAGAAGCCAGATGCTATTATTGTAACACACACATGACCCACATAAAGATCATTTTCACAAACCTAGTGTTTATGAGGGGAAATACCATAATCTTGAGTGAAAATCTAATATCAAGATTTTAATGCTCTAAACAGAATTTGACATGTAGCATAATAAACGTATTTGTTTTAGCTACGTAACTTGAAAAGTTGTCATTTTAAAACACTGCAAAAAAGGGAAAACATTAAATCAGTCATCTTTTATTGACAAAAAAATTAGTATTCTTGCTGATTTAGAAGAATTACATACTTTTGATTAAAAGTTTTAGCTTTCAAGCCAAGTGAAATATCTGAAACTTGCTTATGATCAAGCTAAGATTTAAAGTTCCATTTAAATTCCGAAGATACTATCAAAGAAATAAAATCTGCTTAACTGTTCTATCTTTATTAAATTTCAGATATTATTCAAGTCTGATTCGTGGTGCATCGTAGTCTACAACGCACTTTCACAATTTTATATTCAATAAATACTACCTAAAGTATTTCTGAACATTGTAATACAAATATACGGCAGAATAAGTGGTCTTAAAAGGTCCTAAACAACGTATTTCTTTCACGCAATGGGGATTTTCTATGGAACAGCAGTGGTTAAAAGCCCAGACAACAGCTGGAGGAGCTCGGCTCTCCGCCTTAGAAGAAATACAAGCGGCTTCCTCCACAGAGGTCCGCGGCCCTCCCACGGCGTCCCCGTGGGAGGGCTGAGAAGAGTAAGCACGTTCACGCTGAGAGCATAGACACCCAAGCGTCAGGGGTGGTAGCAGGACCTCCCTCAGCGGCTGGCCTGGAATCCAAGCTCTCGTCTGCGTCAGGGACAGCGCGCTAAGGCATGTTAGGTCCAAGTAACGTGAGCACGCTTTCACTTGAGTAGATTCTAGATCAGATCGTCCCCCAGTAACGCCTGCAGCGCAACTGCGCGGGAACGCCTCCCTCCCGACCCCAAACACCTGTTTTCTAACCAGGACCATTTTAAAGTGGTCGACCTGTGACTCCTACAAAAGTCTACACAAGAAAACTGAATTTCATGGCTTCCACATCCCTTCTGGATCATAAGACCATGGGCCAGGTTTCCGCATCGACTCCTTCGGGAGCCTGTGAACGCTTCCGACCGTCCCCTCAGAGTCGGTGAGGAAAGGGGAGGCCCGGGCCAGGCGGGAAAGCTGAGGAGAGGCCGGACGGCTCGCCGCTGCCCGAGCGCGGGCCCGTGAGGCGGTCTCCCCTCCCACCGCCAGCTCCCTTGGCTCCGGGGCCGCCGGGGCCTCTTCTCCGGTCTCCACAGCCCGCCGCCCGACGGGGACGGGGCCCGGCAGGGCTGGTGCCCCAGGCAGAGCTGGGCCCTGGGGGGAGGGGGCTCACCCTCAATGTCCTCACCGGAAACTCTGGACACCCTCCTTCCACACTGAGTACACTGAATCTCAGCAGCACCCCAGGGCCGACTCTTCCTCCCCATCTGTTGATAAGAAGACAGCGTGAAGCGAGCTGCGGAAGCTTCCGCCGCCATCTCCGCCCCCTTTCGGCTGCGAAGCCCGGTACCACGTGCCAGTCCCGGCAGCCTTCGCGGCAGCTACCAATCAGCAGAGGCGGGCGTCTCCGGAGAGCCAATCAAAGAGATCAGAGCGGCCTCCTCAGCGGGCGTCGCCGCGCGTCCTTCCCGGGCTGCGGGGGCCGTTTGCGGTTCGGCCTCGGAGCAGGGACGCCGCGGGACGGGGCCCTTTTTACTTCCGAATCGTTACCAGAAGCCCCGCACCGTAGTGCCCTTGCTGCATTCAAATTCAGATTTCGCATATTATCTCTTACATTGTTGCCTGGACAGGTGGCAAACCGCGGTTTGTACTGAAGTGATCCATCTTCCCAGAGTGCTTCAGGGCCGGAGGCCGAGGGGCGCGCCGGGCACGTGACGGCTACCGGTCACCGCACGAGCGTCGGCGACGCCCACCCGCGGGACGGTCCGCTTGCAGCCCGTGACCTCAGCGGCAGCTTGTGGTCGGGGAGCTGGGGTTCGGTGCCAGGGAAGGGCCCGGAAAGGGTGGGAGCCACAGAAGTGTAGGGGTGACAGCAGCAGGGCCACCGCGTAGGGAAAGGGGGGCCTGGACGGCGAGCGAGCGCACAGGAAAGGAGGCTCCGGGCAGAAGCGGGGGAACGTGGCCTCTCCGGACTGACTGGTCTGCCATTCGGTCTCCTGGAAGCCTGCTGGAGTTCTCGGGTCCCGGACGGCTTACCGAGGAGTTCCTTCGCCCTGTAAGCGGGACGCCGACGACGAAGGCGTCCGAGCACGGGCGCGAGTGACCTGGGAGGCCGGCAGGTGCCTTGAGGGGCAAGAGACGTCCGCGTGTCCCCTCTGCGTTACGGAATGCGGGCAGACGCCGTGCTCGGAAGCTCTGCTCGAAGGCCGTGAGACCTTGTTGCCCTCAGCAGGAAGTACTCATCTGTCTTGGTGCCAGTCCCCCGGTGGCTTCCAGGACTCCGTCACGGAATTCAAAGTACTGCCCAAGCCAGTATCCCCACGGGACACGCCGACTTTTCCTTAAAGACGTATTTACTTAGTGGAGAGACATTGAGCACGTGCACCTGAGCGGAAGGCAGGGCGGCGGGAGGCGCAGGGACCCTCAGGCCCACTCCCCACCGAGCATGCAGCCTGAAGGCCACGGCTGCGTCCCGCGACTTCGAGATGGTGACGAGCCACCCAGGTGCCCCGGAACATGCTGATGCTTATACGGCTCTGGGGAAGATATTCCGGAAGCCCCTCATCTGGAACACCCGGTCCTGCCACTTGCTTCTCCTTGCAACCTTCACATTTGCCCCTGCCTTCATCTACCCTCCATGTAGCGACAGTCTTCTTCCCCACTGGGGGCATGTGCGCTGTGATCTCAATCTCAGAATGACCTCGTTGCATCAGGGCGCTCGTTGGGTCATACAGGGAGTCTAAGACCATGCGACACAGAGGAGGCGTCTCGGAAGGTTACCCGCTGTGCTACAGGGAATTTTGCCTTTGGTAATCTTAGAAGTTGAATGAACTTTGGGTGAATGAGGACCAGTGAGAAATACAATGGTACATGTTTAGGTCTCGGTACTTACTATGACCTTTCGAATACAGCAGGAAGAATTACCTTTTTAACATTTGATTCAGATTGTTTAAGTCCTTTGTTTGGATTCCTTCAATGGCTTCCCATTGGCTATGACAAGTCCTTAACATGGTCTTCGAGGCCTTTGAAACTTGGCTTCTGCTTACCTCTCTAGCTCCATTTTGTACCTCCTCTTCACTGTGTCCCAGCTACCTTGGCCTTGTTCACCTCTATAAGTAGGTCAAACTCTTTTCACTTACAGGACCTTCACCTGGAACTATTAAAAAGTTCACTTCACTATTAAAAAAATTGTTATAAAAAATTTCAGTCCCACAAAAGGAATAAAGAATAAAATTATGAATGTTCGTGTATCCTCCAACCACTTTTACAATCTAATTTTATCAATAATCTGGTATTATGTTATTTTGGCCATTTATTCATATATTGATCAGTTCTTCAATTATTTCTCTTCATACCTTCCTTCTAGGATAATTTGTCCTTTAAGGTACCCTGAAGAAATGCCTTTAGTAGGGATATATTAGTGGCAAATACTTTCAGTTTTTATTTGGGTGAAAATGTATTTTTATTTCCTCTTTATTCTTGAATGATCATTTAGTAACATAAAACCCTAAACTGACAGTTATTTTTTCTCAGACTTTTGGAGATAACATACTAATTTCTGACTTCTATTGTTGCTATTGAGAATTTTTCTGTAATTCTATCATTTCTTTATAGTTAAGTTGGTTTTTTTGTAATCTATATATCTATTTTTATTTTTATTTATTTTTAGTAAAAAACCTACTCATCTATTTTAGAGAGAGAGAGCAAGAGAGGGAGCATTTGAACAGGGAAGGGGGTGTGTGGTGCTGAGGTAGAGAGTCTTTAGCAGACTTCCTGCCAAGCATGAGACAGACACCCAGCTAAATCCCATGACCCTGAGATCATAACCTGTGCCGAAATCAAGAATTGGATGCTCAACTGAATGAGTCCCCCAGGTGCCTCTGGCATTTTATGTATTTATTATAATATCAAAGTGTAGATATATATTTACTCTGCTTGGGATTGATTACAGTTCCTCTGACTGAGTATTCTTATCTTATTGGTGTGGAAAATTTTTGGCAATTTATCTCTTTGTATATTAGTGCTTCCTTGTTATTTTTTTTTTTTAGATAGTAAATAGGTCCTTTTCAGTCTATACCTTTTTTTTTTCATTCTATACCTTTCTTAATGTCTCTTTCATTATTTTGCATTTCTTTATTCTCTGTGCTGCATTCTTGGGAACTTTTGTCATGTATCTATCCTACCTAATCAGCTCTCTCTTCAGCTGGATCTAATCTGTTATTTAACATGACTGCTGAGTTTTAAATTTTCAATGCCTATTTTATTCAATTCTAGATATTCTTTTAATTTCAAAATATGCTTGGTCCTTTTGGATAGTATTGTGTTCCTTTCTAATATTTTTTATTCCATCTTTTATTACTTTAATATTTTAAGCACAATTATTTTGTTATATAATCCCAAAATTCCTTCTCTAATATTCTTGAGGTGTATAAATATGCAGTTTATTATTTTTACTGACTCTTATTTATAGTGATGTGTTTCCTCATGTGTTTTGTAATTTTGGATTTTAAGCTCGTGTTTGAAAGTGTTTATTTGTGGAAATCTTGTGAGGCCTGTGTTAAGGATACATTTCTTCAGGTTTCATTTTTGCTTCCTTTAGGCATCCTAAGGCATGATGGATCTAGGACCACTTTAATTTAATATGTTGGCTTCCTAGACTACTCTGATAGCACATTTCTAATCCCATGCCTACCTGAAAGCACGTATATCTTCTAGATAACCTGGGGAGATAGCTTCTCCACTCAAAGGTATACAAGATAAATAAAATTCTTTGTTTTTTAGCCTACTTGTTCACTCCCGTCATCAGAGTATGAACCTACTATGCAAGTGCTTGGATTAGCAGTGTTTTTGTTGTTGTTGTTAATTCAATGGCTGTACCATGATATCTTCTTGTGGTCTTAATTTACATTTCTCTAATGACTAATAAGTTTTCATGTGTATTGATCATTTAAACTTTCATATTCCTTTTTTATTGCCTTTTGAGTTGTCTTTTAATTGATTTATAGCAATTCTTTATTCTAGAGTCCATTGCAGATATCCTTTTCTAGGTTATGACTTGTTTTTTGTTGCTGTTATTGTTTTGTTTTGTTTTTACTTTATGATCTCTTATTGTCCAAAAGTATTTTATTTTATATGAAATGTTCATTAAGTTATGCAATTTTTGAATATGATTTAAAAATCTTTCTTCAAGCTAAGCATTCATTTTATTCATTATCGTCCTTAAGCTTTATTACCTTCTCTTCTATTTTAAAATTCAGCTCTGTTGTTGTTGGTATTTGCATAAGAGTGGGAGAAAGTGAGGTGCAAAGGAAATATGAGATCCCAGTAATTTGGATGGACAGGGTCATGAATCTTGATTTACTCTTTACATGTGTATCTCTATGTGTTGGTATCATATCATTAGTATAGTGCCATCTCAGAACACAGATATAGAGATAGTTATTCCACATCTTACTTTGATTTTAAAATTATCAAGTATATTTTAATTTTGATTCTACTTTTGTTTCAATAAAACATTGGATTTAACATTTTTCTTCTAGACTCTCTGAAGTATCAGGTTGTCATTAAAATAATTTATCATAAAACATTTGGGCAACCCTCTCAGGTCCCCTCCCTCTTCAGGAGCTTTGTGTTATCACTTTACTATTGCTCAATAATCTTTACTGCCCACCAAAAAAAAAAAAAAAAAAAGGCGCCTGGGTGGCGTCCACCTGTAGCTCAGGTCACGATCTCAGGATCCTGGGATCGGGTCCTGCATTGGGCTCCCTGCTCAGTGGGGAGTCTGCTTCTCCATCTCCTCTACACCTGTTTGTGTTCTCTCTCTCTCTCTCTCTCTCTCTCTCTCTCAAATAAATACAGAAAAATTTTTTTAAAGATTTTATTTATTTGATGGAGAGAAACACTAGCTAGAGAGAGGGAACACAAGCATGGGGAGTGGGAGAGGGAGAAGCAGGCTTCCTGCTGAGCAGGGAGCCCGATGTGGGGCTTGATCCTGACACCGCAGGATCACGACCTGAGCTGAAGGCAGACGCTTAATGACTGAGCCACCCAGGTGCCCTCAAATAAATAAAATCTTTAAAAAATAATAATTTATTATACAACATTCACATAGCCTCATACACAGTATGTGCTCAGTAGAAATGTAGTAGTAGGAAATGCTTACCTGGTGTCAGAACTTAAGATGGCTGTAGAGAGAACAGACCAACAGAGCAGTGACCAGCTTGACATGATCTCAAAATGCACTGGATGGCGCCAGGCCCATAACAAACAGTATTTGCGATTTGGTTCCTTTTCAGAAGTGGTTTTCAGGTCTTCTGCTATGTTGCCTCTGACTTTTCTGTCGTAAATCACTGCTAGCAGAGGTGTGCAGTGAAAAGGTACAAGTTGTCGTCGTCGTCTTCTTCTTCTTTTAGATTTTTATTTACTTATTTGAGAGAGACAGAGATCGTGATAGAGTGAGAGAGAGCACGAGCAGGGTGGAAAGGGAGAAGCAGGCTCCCTGCTGAGTAAGGAGACCAATATGGGGCTCCATCCCAGAACCCCAAGATCATGATCGGAGCTGAAAGCAGACACTTAACAACTGAGCCATGCAGGTGCCCCATAAGTTGTCTTCTGTATGTTGTCTGGAGGAGGCAGAATACCCAGCTTTCCCAGGAAATTTCTGGCTTTTTGTCCTAGAAATTTAGGGCAGCGAGCTGAGTTTCTTGGAGTTTTGGTGTTCTGACTTCTGGACTGTGTGCCTATATTTTAACTATACCAATTTCCATAACCACTTCCAGAAGACTTTACTTTGGGGAATTGTACCAGAGACGGACTGGATGGGCAGGAAATTCTGGATTAATGGTGAGGTGACCGTTGCTGCTCCAGACCAGATTTGAGGACCTTTTGTAGGGATCAGCAAACTTCGATTTGGCTGTTCGTGGACAAGATGAGGATTGCAGAAATAACCCCAAGAAGAGCGCTGGGGTTCTAAAAGTTGGGGGAGTAACCTGCAGGGCCTGAGGAAATGTATCTCTGTGAGCCTTCTTATAGGGCAGCGGGTGTTGGCATCTGCCCCTATGCTCTGTTCAGGACTCATTAATTGGGAAAATTCTGCATTTGCATTTGTCAGGGCAAGTGACTGCTTTTCTGAGTGAGCGTGGTGTCGGCTAGACTCCACTAGCCCAAACATAGCCGGCAGAGTTTACCTGGTGATTCTCAGACTTTCGTGTGCTTGAGAATTCCTTGGAGAGGTTGTGGGAATGCAGAGGCCCAAGCCCTACAGGTTCTGATTTGGGTGGTCTAGGTGAAGCTCACCAGGAGATAGATTGCCTTACATAGTTGAAGTTTCTTCTGACTTCTCAGTGTATGTACATTTCCCTAGTTCTTTCCGTTCCAAGACCTATATTCCCTGCTGTCTACATGTGTTTTTTTTCTCTTGGAAACAGAAGGCTATAGACACTGAAGGAGAAACAACACCCATGTTCACAGTGATTTTGTTTGTTTACATTGATGCAAGTTGTTGTGATTAGAAAATCTCCAAGGAACAGTCAGTCTAAGCTCAGACTCTGAGTCTACTCTGTGATGAAGCAGATGAAAGGAACTGCGTTTGCAGATAGCTTTCAGTAGAAGAATAATGATCTGTTGTTCGAGGCTCTAATAGTTGCTGATTGTGTGTGGTATGCTGTTAGCTCTAAGGCAGTCTTGCCTTGAGCCTTTCCTCAGGACCCTGGCCAGAGGGGTGGGTAGGTACCCATGTGCAGCCAGCCTCTGCTCTCCACCTTTCCAAACCCTGACCTGTCCATTTCTCATGGACAAAAGGCTCTCCATCCTCCTTCTCAGATATTGTAAAAGAATAAAAACATTTCATGCAAAGCTTGAGAAGCAGAGACACTTCTTCAGGCTCATGTTGTCTCATTGGGGTATTTTATGGCTACCATTTTGTGTTCTAAATGTCATCCTTACTCCCTGTGCTTGAGTCAGATATGTCTTTAATGTGGTTCACAACACTGGGTATGATTCTAACACATGCCATCAGTTTCAACGATGGCTTCAGAGAAGACATGAAGAGATAAATGAAGGAGTATTTTTTTTAAAGATTTTATTTATTTATTTGACAGAGAGAAACACAGGCAGAGAGGGAACACAAGCAGGGGGGGTGAGAGAGGGAGAATCAGGCTTCCCGCCGAGCAGGGAGCCCGATGTGGGGCTTGACCCCGGGTCTCCGGGATCATGACCTGCGCCGAAGGCAGTCGCTCAACCAACTGAGCCACCCAGGCGCCCCAAAATGAAGGAGTATTTAAGCTCACTGTGGTAAAGGAGGATTTGAGAATTATGGAAGAATGGGGGCAGGAGTTGTGTTGGGGTTAGCCTGAGACAATATGGTCACATTTATCACCCTTTTCTTGCCAGGAAATTTAATTCTCCTGTTTCCTTTCAGAGGTTCTCCTTTTATTTCCCCCAACCCCCAGTCTTAAGGGCAAATAAAACATCAGAATTGACAGAAGTTTTTGGAAACCAATGGACTCATTCTTATAGGCCAGGTCACTGTGAAAAGAGTTTTATTGAGTGAAAACAGTTTATTAAATGTCACAGTCCATCATTGAGTTTTTATAGAAAGCTGCTCTCAAACCCTCAGCGCCTCCTTCAGACAGTCCCCGCCAAGGCTGAGCACAGGTGGTGGATCTGCACCAGCACCAAGTTCTTTGTACAGTGTTGTCGTATCAGCTTCAGGTGTGCAACACGATCCAGCACTCCATGCATCACGCGGTGGGCACAACAAGTGCACTCCTTAATCCCCGCCACATAATCGACCCATCCCCTCATCAGCCTCCTCTCCGGTAGCCTCTCCGATAGTTTGTTATCTACAGTTAAGAGTCCCTAACATGGGTGCCCGGGTGGCTCAGAGGGTTAAGCCTTCGGCTCAGGTCATGATCTCAGGGTCCTGGGATCGAGCCCCACGTTGGGCTCTCTGCTCAGCAGGGAGCCTGCTTCTCTCTCTTTCTCTGCCTGCCTCTCTGCCTATTTATGATCTCTCTCTCTGTCAAATAAATAAGTAAAATCTTTTTTTTTTAAAAAAGAGTCTCCTGCCTTGTCTCTTTTTTCTTTTGCTCATTTGTTTTCTTTCTAAATTCTACATTTGAGTGATATCATATTGTATTTGCCTTTCACTGGCTGACTTATTTATTTTGCTTAGCATTATACTCTCTAGCTCCATTCATGTTGTTGCAGATGGCAAGATTTCATTATTTTTATGACTGAATAATATTCCATTACATACATGTATGCCATATCTTCTTTATGCATTCATCGGTCAATAGACACTTGGGCTACTTCCACAATCTGGCTATCATAAATAGTGCCTCTATGAACATTGGGGCACATGCATGCCTTTTCAAAATGATTTTATTTATTTGACAGAAAGAGCACACAAGCAGGGGGAGTGACAGGCAGAGGGAGAAACAGGCTCCCCACTGAACAGGGAGCCCAATGAGGGCTCCATCTCAGGGCCTGAGATCATAAAGGCAGATGTTTAACCAACTGAACTACCTAGGTGCCCCTAGCCTTGCTTCTCTGAGGCAGATTGCATTTTCCTAAAGATGGCCCCATATTATCCCCTGCAAAGTGCTGTTGACACCCTCCCTGTTAGTGGTTGTAGGTGAGGAAGATGGTACAAAATGAAGCTGGAGAGCTGGGCAGAGGCAGGCTCTACTAAAACTTTGAATTTTGTTAAGCAGGGGAATGATGGATCCAACTGCTTTCTTTCTTGTGTTGTGGGAGGAGTTGGTAGCAATGTGTACAAGAGCTTCAGTTGTTGTTATTTGTAGCTCCAGAATAAGGAGTTGTTATCCTCATAGCCTGGAGATTCCCCTACCCAAGATATTACTTACCAAGGGAATGGGCCTGTTATACCACGTAGGCAGAGCAGGATAGTAGGAAGTCTTAGATTGGCCAGAGGGCTCTGTGGGCACTTATTATCCATGTGACCTTTTAGTAAGTTATGTTGCCTTCCCAAGCCTCTTTTTCCTCATCTGCAAAATCAGCATGATAATAGTCCCTATAATGTAGAGCCATTTACTGTGTTCACGAAGATCCTGCATGCAGAAGGGAGGGCTACCACAATGCCTGACACACAGAGGGGTCCCGTGGGCACAGGAACTAAGATGGCCTCTCATTGACTCCCAGCCTGCTCAGGGTTTCTGTTTTAGTCCCTCCATCTTTCAAGAATTTTGAATGAGGAATTCACCTAGGCCATGAAAAATACTGATACCAGAAGGCAGATAAACTCCATTCTGTCGTTGATTATCTGTGCCACATCAGGCAAGAGAATGTTTTTGAGATTCATTCCCCTCACCTGTAAAATGTCCAGATAGTTTCTCAGGTTTATGATAAGAATTAATTATGAAAGGGCTTTGTAAAGAGTCTGCTATTAACAAGTGTCAGATATTAAAGGTTCTCCTTAAATAACACTTGACCTCCCATGTTTCTGGAGATGTTAATGAAAGAATCTGGGGCTGTGGTCAAAGGCAGCATTTACTTATAAACATGAATATGTGGTTCAGCATATGAGAAGGCTACAGCAGCCTTCTCATTACGCTTTGTTTCCTAAAATCCCATGGTCAGACTGTGTTAGCATTTACATTGCCTGAGTGAGACATGGCAAATGGGCTCCATCAATTCACAGATTTTCCAGTTCTGCTCTTTGGTTGGACCTGAAATTACCTTTCAGTGGTTAGTTGGTCCAGGTGAAGCACCAGGGGTCGAGGTCTGACTGCAGTGCTTTGTATGTAGTGCAGACCAAATTTCTCGGAGCCGTGGTTTTCCTTCTTACAAAATAGAAATATAGTAGTAAATCTACTCCTCCCATTTAATTCCCACCAATGTTAGGAAACTAAATGGAACTGTAAAAATTATGTAAGACTATTCACATATTTTTGAGGTCTTATTTTTTATGTTAATACATAAAAATCACTATGGAAAGTATTGTGGAGGGTGTATTCTCTTGAAGTAGAAGAAACTGAAATAAATATCTTTGGATTTCACAGGCATTGACCTGATCCCTTATTTATGAGAGACAGTATCACACAGTGGCTAATAACACAGATTGTGGAGTCAGACTGGTTGGATATGATTCCTGGCTCGGCCACTTAAAGCTAATTATGTGTACCTGGGCAATGCACTTACCCTCCCTGCCTCAGTTTTCCCATCTACAAAATGGGATGATAACAGTACCTCTTTGTCACAATTGTTGTGAGAATTAATTGAATTAACTGTATAAAAGTGCTTAGAACAGTGTCTGACAAAAAATAAGCACTAAATAAAGTTCTGTGGTCAGTGCCTTGCACAGTTTTCAGCACCAGGTAGGGCTTCTAGAACTGTTCTGTCTCCATATTGCTTCTTTTCTTTTTGAAAGTAGTTTTAGATTTACAATAAAATTGAGAGAAAGAGAAAGATACATCATATACCACCTCCTGCCACACATACATAGCTTCCTGGATTATCTACATCATTCACCAGAATGGTACATTTTTTTTCTTTTTAACCAAGAATGAACCTATACTGACACATTACTATCACCCAAAGTCTGTAGTTAACCATAGGATTCACTCTTGGTGTTATAAATTCAATGGGTATACAAAGTATGATGATATATATCCATCATTATATCATAGAATATTTTCACTGTCCTTAAAAATCTGTGCTAGGGGCGCCTAGGTGGCTCAGTTGTTAAGTGGCTGCCTTCAACTCAGGTCATGATCCCAGAGTCCTGGGATCAAGCCCCACATCGGGCTCCCTGCTCAGTGGGAAGCCTGCTTCTCCCTCTCTCACTCCCCCTGCTTATGTTCCCTCTCTAGCTGTGTTTCTCTCTGTCAAACAAACAAAATCTTTTAAAAAAATCTTCTATGCTTTGCCTACTCATCTCTTCCCCTCCTCATTCACTAGCAACCACAGATCATTTTACTGTTGCCATAATTTGCCTTTTCCAGAATATCATGTAGTTGGAATCATACAGTATATAATCTCAGATTAGCGTCTTTCATTTAATAATATGTACTTAAGTGTCTCCTATCTTTTCATGGCTTGATAGCTCATCTTTTTTTTTTTAGAACTCCTGGTATTCTTTTATTTTTTAATATACTTTTAAAATTTAAATTCAATTAATTAACATATAATGTATTATTAGTGTCAGAGGTAGAAGTCAGTGATTCATCACTCTTATATAATATTCAATGCTTATTACATCACATGCCCTCCTTAATGTCTATCACCTAGTTATGCCATCCCCCCACACCCCTCCTTTCCAGCAAATCTCAGTTTGTTTCCTATGGTTAAGAGTCTTATTGTTTTTCTCCCTCTCTAGTTTCGTCTTGTTTGATTTTTTCCTCTCTTCCCCTATGATCCTCTGTTTTGTCCTTGAAGTCCACGTATCAGTGAAATATATGATAATTTCTTTCTCTGACTAACTTATTTCGCGTAGCAGAAGTTCCATCCACATTGTTGTGAATGGCAAGACATCGGGGTTTTTTTTTTTTTTTTGATGGCTGAGTGGTATTCCGTTGTGTGTGTGTGTGTGTGTGTGTGTGTGTATGTGTGTGTGTGTGTGTGTGTGTGTGTATCTTTATCCATTCATCTGTTGCTGGACATATGGGCTCTTTCCATAGTTTGGCTATTGTGGACATTGCTGCTATAAACATTGGGGTACAGGTGCCCCTTTGGGTCACTACATTTGTATCTTTGGGGTAAATACCCGATAGTGCAATTGCTGGGTTGTAGGGTAGCTCTATTTTCAACTTTTCAAGGAATTTCCATACTGTTTTCCAGAATGGATGTACCAGTTTGCATTCCCACTAACAGCGTAGGAAGGTTCCCCTTTCTCTGCACCCTCACTAATATCCGTTGTTGCCTGACTTGTTAGTTTTAGCCATTCTGACTGGTGTGAGGTGGTATCTCACTGTGGTTTTGATTCCCCAGATGCCAGGTGATGTGGAACATTTTTTCATGTGTCTGTTGGCCACCTGTATGTCTTTGGAGAAATGTCTGTTCCTGTTTTCTGCCCATTTCTTGATTGGATTATTTGTTCTTTGGGTGTTGATTTTGATAAGTTCTTTATAGATTTTGGATACTAACCCTTTACCTGATAGTGTGTTTGCAAATATCTTCTCCCACTCTATCAGTTGTCTTTTGGTTTCTTGACTGTTTCCTTTGCTCTGCAAAAGCTTTTTATCTTGATCAAGTCCAAGTAGTTCATTTTTGCCTTTGTTTCCCCTGCCTTTGGTGACATGTCTAGCAAGAAGTTGCTGTGGCTGAACTTCATAGCTCATTTCTTATTAGCGCTGAATAATATTCAATTGTCTGAAGGTACCAGAGTTTATTTATCCATTCATCTACTGAAAGGATGAATGAATCTTAGTTGATTCCAAGTTTTGGCAATTATGAATAAAGCTGCTATGAACAGCAATATGCAGGTTTTTATGTGGACATAAGCTTTCACCTCCTTTGGGTAAATACCAAAGAGTATGATTGCTGAGTCATATAGCAAGAGTTTGTTTAATTTTTGAGAAACTGCCAATCTGTCTTCCAAAGTGGCTGTACCATTTTGCATTCATACAAGCAATGAATGAGAGTTCCTGTTGCTCACATCCTCACTAGGATTTGGTGTTGTCAGTGTTTTGGAATTTAGCCATTCTAATAGGTATATAGTAGTTAACTTATTGTTTTAATTTGCATTTCCCTGATGACATGTTATATGGAGCATCTTTTCATGTGTTTATTTACCATCAGCGTGTCTTCTTGGTGAGGTGTCTGGTAAGATTTTTTTCTTTTTTAAGAGTTTATTTATTTGTTTGTCAAAGAGAAAGAGAGAGAGAGAGAGAGAGAGAGAGAGAGAGAGAGAGAGAGAACACAAGCAGGGAGAGTGGAAGGCAGAGGGAGAAACAGGCTCCCCACTGAGCAGGGAGCCTGAAGCAGGACTCAATCCTAGGACCATGACCTGAGCTGAAGCCAGACCCTTAACTGACTGAGCCACCCAAGTGTCCTTCTGTCAAGGTCTTTGACCAATTTTTGAATTGCATTGCCTTCTTATTGTTGAATTTTAAGAGTTATTTGTTTACTTGGATAAGAGTCCTTGATCAGATGTGTCCCTGTTATTTCTTTATGCTTATCCTCCTTGTCGCACTGAGCTGATTTGACTCAGACACAACCCCTGTAGTAAGGAGTCAGACTCCTTCTTTTTGACATTTGCCGACAACTTATAAGCATCACTCATCTCTTTTCCTTCTGTTCCAGATTTGGAAAAGATAATAATAAAGCCTAGATCTTCTCTCTTTGGAAATGTCAACCCATCCCACCCCTACCCCAGTCAAGCCCAAACCACTTCCATTTCTCTGCTCTCACAGACATTTTTGCACCTGCTGGGGAGCAGAAAGTCTCATTACACGAGTGATGAACCTTCCCATACCCTCTTGGTGTGCATATAGAATCAGTAGTTTTGACATCACCAAATTTTGGGTGGGGTCCTTTCTGTTAAACACCCTCTCTCTAATAAAGCACCATGTGAAAGAGTCAGTTACTGTGTGTGAAAGAGCCAACTGAATAATATATAAAGAGAATGGTGCTACCTTCTGCAGAATTCAGATGAATCAATAGGGCAAGACTGGGACACTTGGGTGGCTCAGTCAGTTGAGCAGCCGGCTCTTGATTTCAGCTCAGGTTCTGATCTCAGGGTTGTGAGACTGAGCTCTACATTAGGCTCACACTCAGCTCACTTGCGGTATAGAGTGGTTCAGTGAGTCACCCGTGAGCATGTCTGGGTGGAGGGACTGGCCACACCTGTGTTGTTTCTGCCAGGCCACACCACCACTGCACAGGGTGGCCGTGTACCCCAGTTAGCTGGGGACATCCTGCCGTATGCCTGTCATCTCAAAATACCCTCCTAATACAGAAGGTCTTGGGATATTTTTAGGTGACTAACAGTCTGCAGTGATTTGCATTAGGGTTTATTATTATTCTTATTAGATGCACATCATGTTAATTTGGGGAAACCTGGTACTTTGCGAAGATTATTAGAGGATTTCAGGCCTGCAAAGGCCTCCCTGGCCTTCTTCCCCTTGCTTGAGGGTTGAACCTTATGTGTAATGTAACTCTTTTCAAGGTTGCCGAAGGACTTTCTTTTTTTAACAGATCTAAACCAACACTACCTTTTTAGCAGCTTCTTGAGAGAATGGCGGCATCAGAAAAATCCTGCCTTTGGTCATGGATGTGTGTGTGCATGCTCACATGAGTGACCATGCCTGTGTGGAAACCTTTTCTTTCAGAAGAGTCATCTCTAAGCTAATGGAAAGTTGTAATGATCATCATGAGATGACATTGATAATAGTAGCTACAAATTCTTGGGTACTTACTTGTAGAATGAACAATACTTATCACTTCATGTGTATTAACTCTTCCAATCTTTACACTGATATTAGGTGAGGTAAGTCGTACAGAGGAGCAGATGAAGTACACAGAGAGAAAGTTATTTGCACAAGCCTTTACAGCGACATCAATTCACACTGAGCAGGTGAAGAAACGGCCTTGGCAGCAGAGGGCCACAATGTCCCCAACTGAGCATCAACAACCTTCAGACTCTACCCGAGACTCAGATACATGCACCGTGTGGCTAGCGTGGAACAGTGGAAATACAACTACATGCTCCTGTCTGATCCTAGACAGAGACAAGGATGCTCTGCAACTAGAATGACTAACTCCTTCCTTCCAGCTAACGTGAGTTTCTTTATCCATGCTGGTTTTAGCCCCTTTAATTCTCCCATCCCCTAGATAAAAATTACCAAGATACCCAAACACCAGTTTGCCCTTGATTCTTGATGGCACCCAATCAAAACTGACTCTTACTCCCCTAGACCCTCCACAGAATCTCCCGGGATGAAGCAGATCCTAAAAACGAGACCCTCCAAGGGTCATGAGAGCCGTGCGATTCTCTCGGGGCCTCTTTTCCTTTGCAGCATAAGGTTGACTCAGCCTCACCTGTTTAACTGCAGGTCTTCTCTTAATGGTCTTCTGTTGGTGGGTTTGATGATGCCCACGCAGGCTGACTCCAAGGGTTCTCTCTGTTAGCACTATCACAAACGGCCTTTCTTTATGTTCTTCTGACTTCCAGTCGCATGTCACAGTTTTCCAGTGATAGCACATCAACATGTTCTCTTTCCATCCTGCTCAGGGAGGGCACAGAGCCAGTGAAATAAAAAAGGAATGCCTAGAATATGGCTGCAAGAGGCCAGGTGCAGTGAGAGCTGTCCTGCTGGAGAAAAAGTCAGACCTCGAGGAACTTAGGAGAGGGCAAGCAGGAGCGGTAAAGGTCTTTCCTCCTTCCTTCCTTCCTTCCTTCCTTCCTTCCTTCCTTCCTTCCTTCCTTCCTTTCGTCACTGTTGATTTTTTCAGTATTTTCCTCTTTTTAGAAAACTGAAAAAGAAAAAAAATAATACACACACACACACACACACACACACACACACACACACACACCCTAAACAAGAGATGCCATATTCTATGACCCTTGGCAGATCTATTGGTAAAACAAGGTAAAACATGCAATTGTCCATTTCCAGAAGGTATAAGCATAATGAAATGCAAGGGAGCTCCCTTTGAACAAAGGAAGCTGACCAAAATAGAGTGAAAGTCTAAGCAGATCATACTCAAATAATTAAAATGCATAGATATTCCATGAAGACTGACCCCAGTCTGCCTCCTCACTCTTTTATTGGAATCTCTGAAACTGTTTCACTTGGAAGATAAAGTAGATTTTTAACAGAGTGGGAAAAATACCAAGCATTCATGGCAACTTGGAATTTTTCCACTTTCTTTACATGTTCAATGTAAACCTTCATAAAATTATAAATGAAAGGACACATTCTGAATACTTTCTTTAAAGGGAAAAAAAAGGGATCTTACCTGGAAGTAAATTTTTGGAATCTATATCCTTCTAAGGAAGATTACTTTTAACATAAACTTTGAGAAGGAGGAAAAGGTGGATCATCTCTCTGTGTACTCGACTCACAATTATACTGGCCATTGGTGACTGCTTATCACTGTCTCAATCAACACACTCAGCGTGGGCTCAATCACTTCTTTTTCTGACTTGTTCACCATTTGATTAGTACAGAGAACTTGTTATTTGTCTAAAAGTAAAATAATCTCCATGAGGAATATAAGAACTAGAGGACAGTACCCTCGAAACTAATGTAATAATGTATGTTAGTTACAATCGAGTCAAAATACTGCCTCTCCCCTCACCCTCTGCCCCACTCATCAAAAGAACTAGAAAACACTGTCCCTACTGGTTGAGTAGTTGGTAGACCTGTTTTCTGCTCTCTTGAAGGAAAGCATGTGCAGACTGCCACCCCTGGGATTTTTTCTCAAAGACCAAGAATTTGAGTGAATGCAGAAATTAGGGCATTACCTGTATTTGCTAATTTCTACATATATGCAAATTTAACTTTTACTCCATTCTGAGTGTTTTCAAGTTAATGTACTATCACTACTGTTTATTCCTTTATGGTCATATAAGCATGGATAAAAGTGAGGAAGACTTATTACCCGTGTGGCAAGGTCGCCTGGAGCAGGGGTAAGGGAAAAGCAAGCAAAAAAGAAGAAAGACTGCACACCATATATAAAAATAGACTCAAATGGATTAAAGACCTAATGTGAGACCTGAAGCCATAAAAATCCTAGAAGAAAACACAGGCAGTAATTTCTCTGACATTAGCCATAGCAACATTTTTCTAGGTATATCTCCTAAGGCAAAGGAAATGAAAGAAAAATTGACTTTTACACAGCAAAGGAAACCATCAAAAAAACAAAAAGACAACCTACTGAATGGGAGAAGATATTTGCAATGATGTATCTGATAAACCATAATATCTAAAATATATAAAAAAAAACCTATACAATCCCAACACCAGAAAAGCCCCAAATAATCTGATTTTAAAAAAAAGCAGAGCACCTGAGTAGACATTTTTCCAAAGAGGACACTTACAGATGGCCAACAGGTATGTGAAAAGATGCTCTGCATCACTAATTATCAGGGAAATGGAAATCAAAACCATAATGAGATCTCATCTTATGCCTGTTATAATGGTTGAAATAAAAAATACATGAAACAACAAGTATTGGTGAGAATGTGGGTAAAAAGGAATTCTTTTGCATTATTGGGTGGGAATGAGATTGGTGTAGCCACTGTGGAAAACAGTGTGGAGTCTACTCAAAAAATTAAGAACAGAAACGCCATGTGATCCAATAATTCCACTACTGGCTACCCAGGGAAAATGAAAACACTGATTCAAAAAGATAAACAACCTCTAGGTTTATTGCAACATTATTTACAATAACCAAGACATGGAAGCAACCTAAGTGTCTATCAGTAGAGAAATGGATAAGGAAAATGTGGTATATATATGCAATGGAATATTACACAGCCATAAAAATGATGAGATCTCGCCATATGGGACAACATGGATGGACCTAGAGGGTATTATGCTAAGTAAGTCAGAGAAAGACAGATACTATGTATCCACTCATAAATAGAATCTAAAAAAATGAATAAACAAAAAGCAGAATCAGAACTATAAATACAGAGAATAAACTGAGGATTGCCAGAGGGGGAGGGGGAGAGGGTTGGGCAGAATGAGTGGAGAGCGGGAATGAAGGCCTCCAGTCATGGCGTGAGTAAGTCCTGGGAATAAAAAGCAGCATAAGGAACATGATCAACGGTGTATAATCATGCGGTGGAGCCAAGGGTAGCTGTACTTGTGGTGAACATAGTGTAATGAATAGACTTGTCAAATCAATAAGTTGTACACCTGAAACTGTGTAGTACTGTGTGTTAGCTATACTTAAAAAATGGTTAAGATGAGAAAAAGAAAAAAGATTACATATAAAAAGTATAATATGCATGGTATACTATGACACCCTTTATTAAAATTATATATGTATGTGAGGTTTTCTTAAAGGTTTTATTTATTTATTCAACAGACAGAGAGAGAAAGAACAAAACGGGGACTGGCAGGCAGAGAGGGTGGGAGCAGGGAGCCCGACATGGGCCTCGATCCCAGGACCCTGAGATCATGTCCTGAGCTGAAGACACTTAGCCAGCTGAGCCACCCAGGCACCCCACATGTCTGTGAGTGTTAATGAAAAAAAAATAGATCTACATATGGTGACTGTAAAGTGAAAAAAAGGAAAAGCAACTGAAAGATATTGAGGATCTCATAGGTATTGTGCCCATGAGGCAGATATCATTATCCTTATTCTAGAGATGACAAATGAAGACTCAGAGAATGCCACGGCCATGTAATAAATGGCAGGGAGTATCTACACGAGCTCTGACTCCATAGTCCAGGGTGCTTTTCCACTATGAGTAATCCCTTTCTCCCTACCCTCTGAATCCCTCTCCTTTTTTCCCATCTTCTGAATATAGGTCTTTTCATGCTCTGTTTCTAAGCCTGTTTTCTTGATTTATCCCCTTGCTGATAGTCTGTTCCAAGCTCCTCCAATCATCTATTCATCAAATATTTATTGAGCATGTACTATGTGCCAGGCACACTTCTAGTCCTTAAGAGCAAACCAAGGAAACCAAATTTCTAGTCCTCTAGGATCTTACATCCCAGGGCTTGTCCATGGGGAGATAGGCAATCAAAGAGTTCAGTATGCTAAACGTGGAACATATCAGATGCTGAGGATTACTATGGAGAAAGATGAAGCATGGACAGGGGAGAGTAGTGTTGGGGTGAAGGGGTATTGGAGTGTTTATAGTCATCAGGCAGATCTCAGAAGGGTGGGAGGGAAAGAAGCCTTATGATGTTTGGGAGAAGACATTTTCAGTAGAGCGAAAAAAGTCCTCAAGCTGGGTGACAACTTGGCATCCTCATGGGGCAGATTAAGGTCTCTATGAACAGCTCACAATGTAGAGGTTGAAGGCATGCTGCATAGGGCCTCTTAGACCAATAAGGACTCGTGAGTTCTAATGAGGATAATCAATACCATTCCAGCTGCTAATGGTACTAGGAACTCTTTCAGTTGCTTTACACGTATGGGCTTGTTTAATCCTTAGGACCTCCAAGAGCTTGGCCTTCTTCGTCCTGCGTTGCCTGTTGAATGAAGTTCTGACTCCTGAGCTAGGCCCTCAAGAGGTTCATAGTCTGCCTGCCTGACTTACCTTCCACTCTCCTCTAGGACAAGCCCGTGCTTTCCCGCCCTAGACATTAAAGGGAAGGATCAGAGACCCGTCAGGGGCAATGGCCCTTTAGATCTCTCTGGGAGTTGATGGCTTCAGAGTCTCATCCCACCATGACTGATGTTCTAGAGGCTCAAGTATGTAAACCAGGTGCTGGTTTAATGAATTTACATCATGAAATATCCGTCTGGGGAATGAGGTCTTTGTAATCCCCAGCCAGACCTTCCTCCTCTGGTTACATCAGAAGCCAGGCAGTCAACTGGTGATGAGGCACCTGGGGGGCTCAGTCGTTCGGAGTCTGCCTTCGGCTCACGTTGTGATCGGAGACGCAGGATCGAGCCCGCATGGGACTGCCTGTTCAGCGGGAAGCCCGCTTCTCCCTCTCTCACTCCCCCTCCCTCGCTAGCTGTGTTTCTGTCAAATAAATCAGTAAAATCTTAAAAAAAAAAAAAAAGAAAGTCAGCAGGTCAGTATTGAATTAGAGGAAGCAGAGGTGGTTCTGAGACCCAATGTGGGCCTGACGTGCCTGTCCCCGTGTTAGGGTTAGACTTGCCGGGGACGCCATCACATGGCTCAGCGGGACCAGGCTCCTTCCCTTGGCAGGTGTGAGTGGACATACCTACCAGGCTTCAGTGTTCCTTTTCTTTGTCTGTGTCATGGACAGCTGCGTTCTGACTGACAGTCTTTAGCGTGGGTCTTCTTATTTAAGGTAATTTTGCTATCTCTGCTTCGGCCCTGGATGTGTCCATTTGAGTTTAATCTCATAGGCAATCTTATTTCTGTCTCTTGGGGGTTTGGTCAGATATTGCAACCCCCAGGGGTGTGGTCAGGCCAAACACTACTCGAGGCTCACAGGACCCAGGAGACACATGTCTCTTCACCCTCTAGTTACGACGCCCAGGCGGCTTCCGACCTGCCCTCCAGAGAGCTGGCTTCCAGGACGCGCTGTGACCTACTGGGACACACCCCTTGCCTTTGCCCCTTCCTTTCTCTCACTGTCATGCTTTCCCTCATCTCTGCCACTGAATCTCACTTCCTGAAGGCTCAGTGGGCCTGCTGAGGCTGGTCCCCTGAACACTTACCGCACGGTGCCTCTGCTGCCTGCGTCAAAGCCCGCCCTTGGTCCACAGCTCACTTACGAACGTGCCCTTCCTGTTGTATTACTGCTTCTCCGAGGCCAGCGCCACACTGATCAGCCCTAGTCTCCTCACATCACTTAGCGACTGTTGTGTACCTGGCACGGGTTTGGTTTTGTTGAAAAATGGAAAAGTGAGGAATTCCATGTTTTAACTATAGAATGCAGAAAGGGAAACAAACTCTGATAGATTCTTGTACTCTCAGACTTACAAAGTGCCGCTCCTCACAGCATCTCAATTCATCTTTATAACAACTCTGTAGAAGGGAGCTTCTATCCCTTCAAAGTCTATCAAGCTTTTGTCTTTTTTTTTTTAAGATTTTATTTATTTGACAGGGAGAAACACAGCCAGAGAGGGAACACAAGCAGGGGGAGTGAGAGAGGGAGAAGCAGGCCTCCCGCCGAGCAGGGAGCCTGATGTGGGGCTCGATCCCGGGTCTCCAGGATCATGACCTGAGCCGAAGGCCGTCGCCCAACCAACTGAGCCACCCAGGCGCCCCAGCCTTTTGTCATAAATTTCCATTAAACTTTATCTAAGAGCTTCTGGACCAAGAAGATGAAATCCCCAGTCGGTTCTGGTATGTCAGAGGGGAGGAAGGAGTCTGCCAGAGATCTGGTCTGAAGCAGAAAAAATAGCATCAACGAAGCAAAAATGGAAAATGGAAGACAGGCCCTGGGGCCTGTTGGGGCGGCCGGCTGGGTGCGGTTAGGGCCCCTGGGTTGGTGGATGTCCGACTGCACCAAGGCTAAGAGCGCCCTGACAGGACTGAATGGTGTTTTTCTTTAGGTTTTCACTGTGAAAGGTAAAATCAGGGCTCCTCTACAGCCATAGAATGAACAAGCGTTAATGGTTTCAGCGGCTCATTATTTAGAGGGATGGGTTTTTAGAGCCGATTCAAAGGACAAAGACACATGTTTATTCGTAGCAGTCAAGGAATGTCAGAAGATGGTGCAAAGGAATAACCTTCCAGAGGAAGCGGGACTGTCCCTCGTGGGATGCTATTCACTTACACATCTATAGACAAGGCATATGTTGAATTGCAGTCCGTTCTTGATAACTTTAGGTAACACCCAAAGGGTGTTTTCCATGGAAGCAAAGATCCTCCCATCACTTTAGAGATTCTAAAATCGAGCTACTTAGTAGAGCAAGAGAAATCCACAGTGCCGGGCAAGTCACTTACCTGAATCTCAGGTTCCTTATTCACCGGTCTGGCCGATGTGAGCACTGATGAGATCATGCTGTTAGGAGGGTACCAGAGAGCCCAGACATAACGGGTATTTAATAGGTATCAGCTGTTGTTACCGTCCCGTTAAGCGACATGAAACTCCACAAGTAGAGTGATGACAGCACAATGAATGACTGTGGAGAACTTGTACTCTATAAATGCAGAGTCAGGAGCAACAAGCACATGTGCATTTAAAATGAAAATACTGACTCCGTTGGTCTCGTGTAGCGCCTGGGATTCTGCATTCCTAACAAGCTGTTAACCTGATAACCAAACTGTGCTCCTGTTTCCTCGTCTGCAGGACGGAATAATAGTATACCCAGCTGTTAATGTGTGAGACGGCAGCTCAAAACAATGCCTGATCTGTATTTGTCCATGATAAATGTTTATTTTTACTACTACAGTAATAATAAGGTTTTTCTAAATACCTTTAGTAATTCAGACTAAAAGATTTAAAAAAATAGCTTTCAAAGAGTAGAATTTTTTTAGTCTTTTATTGCTAAATTGTCTATAGGAAAATGTTTTATCTTTTGACTAAACAACAGAGAGTGGAAAACTTATGATTAAATACGTAGAATTATCAGTGAAATTAGAGCGTATCACTTAGAGAAGACTGTTTTCATCAATTGAGTTAAAAGTGATTTAAAAAGTACAAGGGCAGACATTAATTGTTCCTAGTATTTACTTTTTGGTGTGCTTTAAACATGGGCTGTGACGTCGTCATTCTTATTTTTGCCTTTTCTCTGGCATATATTAAACATACATTTCAAAACGCCTGTGCCTTGGTTATTACCTTTGTAGTTTTTCCTTTTATGGAGTATCTCCCCTTCCCCCATTTGGATAAACATGGAGTCAGCCAGGGAAGCTGGTGGCCTTTCTAGTGGCCTGATTTGGATCGTCTACAGGTAACCTTCCTTACAAAATCCTTCCAAGGAAGTTTGCTTATCTGGTTAAAGGTACACACACGGGGGCCAGGTGCTTCACGTTCAGGTGTCGTCAGACCTGGCACCGTGGCCTAGTCTACGGCGTAGTTAGGAAAAGCCTGACTGATCTCCTGGCATCCACTCTTGCTTGCCCTCCCTCTTCCCGCCCTCTGTGCGGGAGGCAAAGTGATCGTAACATGTAAACGGGAGCAAGTCGCTGCTTTTATTAGTCATCTTCAATAGTGGGACCCTGTATTTGTAATGAAATTCAAGCTCTTTCCCAGGGACAGTGAGACCCTGTGGGATTCTTGCTGTTTCTCCAACTACCTGGCCAAGCAGCCTTCCTGTCCCTGCCACACCTCACCCCGGGCATCCCGGAACCCTCTTCTCGCCGCTCGAGACAATGACTGCTGCTTCTCACTCGTCTCCACAAAAAGGACTTTCTTGACCATCCGCTTCACTTGGGCTCACCTCACCTCCCCATCCCATAGCTTACTGTCTAAGCCGCGTTATGTCTCTTAAATAAAGCCTTTTTTCCATTTGTATTTTTCTCTGCCCCCCCATTGGAGTCTCGGCTGCGTGACTCGTCTCCTCCTCTGCTGTTCGCTCACAGCACTCGGTGCGTCTTGACTGAATGAAGAAAAATCTATAGTTGACTGAGCCTTCGTGTCTTGTATGACAGGCAGAATAAATACTCACTTTATTATTGCTGGCAGGAATGCAAACTGATGCTGCTTACCTGAAAATAAACTTGGTAATGTGTATCAAGAGCCTTACAGATGCTCTAACCCTCCACTCCATGTGGAGTCAGTATAAAATAATCCGAGATGCAGTACAAGATTTAATGAGAGGTTCAGCCGTGTGTGTGTGTGTATTTATTTCTTTATTTGACAGAGAGAAACAGCTAGAGAGGGAACACAAGCAGGGGGGGTGAGAGAGGGAGAAGCAGGCTTCCCGCCGAGCAGAGAGCCCGATGCGGGGCTCGATCCTGGGTCTCCGGGATCATGACCTGAGCCGAAGGCAGACGCTCAATGACTGAGCCACCCAGGCGCCCCGAGGTTCAGCCTTTTAAAAAAGATGAATAGTCAGAAATACATGAACCACCCAACAGTGGGGATATGATTAAAGCGCTCTTAATACAGAATACTGCACACAGTCATTAACTCACATTTCCAATATTAAGTAAAAAGGGAGAATGGAAAACTTCATATTTCAGTTTTGCCTAAAAATAAATATATGCATAGAAAAGCCCCAAGGAAATAACTACTCTTTTGTTTAGATATATTACTAGGTAGTGAGATTCAGGGTGATTTTAATTTTCTTTTTACTCTTGGATATTCCAAATTTTCTAAGATAAGCTGCAGTTTTATAATCAGAATAAAACATATACTATTTAAAAAAAATAAAGACTTGGGGCACCTGGGGGGCTCAGTTGGTTAAGCACAGGTCATGATCCTGGGGTCCTGGGATTGAGACATGCATCAGGCTCCTGGCTCACAGGGGAGCCTACTTCTCTCTCTCCTACTCCCCTTGCTCATGCTCTAATAATAAAAATGTTTTTTAAAAGTTACAAAATACAAAAACCAAGACTCAATAAATCCAGCCTCACCCCTATTTCCTTGAGTTGCTGCGCCACGCTAATGAAGGTTAACTCTATTATTGTTTCTAAAGCACATCTAGACCTTCCTTAGTGGGTCAATGAAGCAGTCCCTCCAGAAAACAAAACACAACAGTAATTCTCTGCTATGGGATTTTATTGCCTCATTCTGTCTACAACTTAACAAAACTACTTGATAAATGAGTCTCATTTCTAGGATTCCTTAAATTAGTTATGTGGTCATTTTATAATATGTGAGGGTCGACTTTTTCGTAAGAGTAGGTATGTGCAACGTGAGACTTGTTCCACACAGGGCTCCTTCTGTGAAGAGGCTTCTGTTTCAAATGTCACTCCTTTCAACCTCAAGTCAGGTCCCCTCCAGGTCTGTGTTGTACCTGTGAGGGCCTTCCCTGGCTGGCTCAGGCAGGACCAGGAGCCGCCGACCCGCCGCCAGGAGCACTCACACGGCCTGCAGGGAGCAGAGTGAGGACAGATTATTCTCGGTTGGAGTTTACAAAGCATGAGCTGCCTGGAAAGGGTTTCCAGTTCGCTGCTGCGACTGATGTGAGATCAGCCCGGCGATGACTGTGCTTGAAAACAGAGGTGCAAGACCTTGACGGCACCAACATGGTTCACTTAACTATACACACGTACGATACACACTGTGCATCACCTCTAGTCACATACAGTTTCAGTGCTGGCCCTGACCTCTTCATGCCTCTCAGTGTGACCCCCGAGAAAATGCCGCAGAGCTGGGGCTCTGTCTCCCTCTTCCTGTCCCAGAGACAGCAGCAGCCGAAGGGCCTTGTCTAAACGAGCAATGGAGGAGAGGTGGTGGGGTAGGCCAGGGTGTGCGCAAGTTTAATGGCAATTTCCAGGTTCTGTCAAGTGCTGAGAACACGGCTTCCCCAGTGCTGCTGATGAAAGGTGTGCCCTCCCCTAGAAATTCCGACTTAGAGATGCAGGCACATCAGACTCCGGGTACAGAGCAAGGGTGTTGGTGAGGGGAGTTCAAAGGTAAATTCGTATTTTTAGACCTTCCATAGAAAAGCAAAATGACTGAAAGAAAAAAAGAAAAAGGCAAAAAAACCCCACTGAAGTCAAATCTCATTTTTTTGTGCCCTATGTTCTGCATTCTAGAAAAACTCAAATTAATTAAAATACAACAATTAGACTGGGTTTTATAAAACATCTTTTACTTAAAAATGAGGCCTCCTGGGGCTGTCAACATGGAGGTATGTGTCACACATGAATAAAGCGAAGTTAAAGCAGGGAACGTAACTGGTATGAAATTAGTGCCGGTGAGGGCTTTGCGACCGTTTTATGTGGAATAAATATTACTGTTTAAACCCCAGTGCTTCTTGATTAAGGCTGAATCATGGTAAATGGAAACCTCTTTGGGTTGGGAGAGGATTTGGAGCTGGGATGTGCAAAATGGACGTGGCGCTCAGTTTTGGGGTTGGCGGTAAGGGTGGGGGGCGACGTGGGAGGGAGGAGCCCATCGGGGGGAGGGAAGGAGGCCCCGAAGGACTGGGGAGGGCTGTGTACTGAGCAGGGATGCAGCTGCGTGACTGGGGACAGTTAAGAAGGGTGTTTGAGAGTCCAAACTGAGGTTGTCCATGTTGCTGTGACATAAACCCGTCCACGATTTCCACCTCTTGCAAATCTTCAGCTGTATTCACGTCTTCCAAGCAGGTGACTGTGGGACTCAGAGAAATCCAGGAAGGTCACTGGATTTTTAATAGGGTATGGGATGGAGATATGAGCAATCTCACCTAGCAGGAGGTCTGAGCAGGTGACTGGATTACCCAAGACTATTTAACGCAAGTGAACTTTATATACATATAGACATGTCATTCTTTCCTTGCAGTTCACATATTTTTGAACAAGGAGATGGATATAGAGAGCAAATCATACATAAACAGTTGAATCTCTGTTTGAAAGCACAAGATCTCAGTGAGTATCTTTCATACTGTTTTCTGCCTTCTCTTTCCGCATTTGGTGAGTCCCTACTGCGGCAGTCTCCCAGATGCAGCCCGAAGATGATTACTGCGAGGCTGGCTTTAATAATACATGTTCTTATCCCACCAGCCTGTAAAGGCAGAAAAAAGTCAGTGAGAAATCAGGGTTCTGTTGAAGTAGATAAGCAGAGCCTAAGAATCACATTGCTACTCACTTCCAGGGTAGAGTCTGACGAAAAGTCTTCGCACCTCATCATACACCCAGATCAGAACGGCAAACGGCACGGCCACAAACCAATACTGAGGCCTGGAAACAGAAGGGAGGAAGCTAAGTCTGAATGCATCCACAGGAAGGGCCAAGCCCCTCTGCCCTACTGGGAAGAACAACACATCCATTGGGTCACTCATACAACATAAAACTAGGAAGCTTCTTCTTCTTTTTTTTTTTTTTTTAAGATTTTATTTATTTGACAGAGAGAAACACAGCCAGAGAGGGAACACAAGCAGGGGGAGTGAGAGAGGGAGAAGCAGACTTCCCGCCGAGCAGGGAGCCCGATGTGGGGCTCAATCCCGGGTCTCCAGGATCATGACCTGAGCCAAAGGCAATTGCCCAACCAACTGAGCCACCCAGGCGCCCGAAAGCTTCTTATTTAAACGGGACTGTGACCAGAGAAGCGGCATCTGCCCTTGAAGTGGCCTACTGGATGAAGGTAGAGATGGGATGGTGACGTGTAGAAAACCCACGTCCTCTTCTGGGAAGACTCACCAGTCAAAATCTCTGACTAATATAGAACTGATTGGGTTTTATCTCATTTGAAAGCCTGGAGAGAAAAGAAGCCGCTGGAACCCTAATATTTACTTAGGCTGTGACAGCTCGGACAGGACTGGCTCTTTGCCATCTACTGTTGAAGGGGAACTCACCGGAGCATCGTGAAGCTCAGGGCTGTGACACTTCCGAGCCCACAGGAGAGGATTAACGCAATGACGATCTGTGAGGCAATCCCCACCCAGATGACTTTATTTCTACAAGAAACATAAAAGGCAAACAGATTCTGAATATACTCGGCCACAGACCACACACCAGTGCAGTCAAGGCCTCCTTACTGTAGGCCCAGCCACCATCATTCTCGTGCCAAGAGCCCAGGGCTGGATGTGAGGTCAGAGGTGGGCGGTACCTGCAGAGACCTTGCTGGAAGATGGAGTTCCTCCTGGTCTTCCTGATGATCAGATCTGCTATCTGCTGGACCATGATGCCAACGAAGAAAGCTGTATAACCCGTCCATTCCAAGTATTTCCTCTGGTGCCAGGTCTGTTAATGCACAAAAAGGAGGCCATGAAACCACAGAGGGAAGGGAGATTTCAATGTAGTTCTGTAAAGTTTTCCTCTCTGCCTACCCTACCAAGATTGAGAACACCTCCTTGCGTTTGGTAAGCAACTTTTTTTTCTTTATTCGGTTGAGTAGGGAAAGATGTGACGTACTTGACTGGCCCCACTGTGGGCATTGCTGGACTGGTCACTCTGCCATCCCAACTGCAAAGCCAGGGTAAGACAGTGAACTCAAGGCATCTAATCTGAGAGAGGAGGCTGAGTCCCGGCAAAGGGCAAACCAGTGTGCCAAAGGGGCCCACAAGCCTATTAACTGAGAAAACTTTCGCCTTCTCTGTCTCGTTAAGGCTCCCAAGGGAAAGGAAAGGTCCGCATCCGTCTGAGCAAGGCGGTGAGGGGAGGGGAGAAGCAGGACTTTGAAGGCAGAGCCTCCGTCCCTTACCCACTGCTGTCCATAGCTGTCTTCCAAGTCATTCACATTGCTGCTTTCCCATTCCACCCGGATGTTAATGAGAGTGCTGGGTTTAAAGCCCTCCTGTGCATACACAGTGAAATACACAACAAAAGCTCCCACAGCTTGCATGAGGCCTAAAAGCACAGAAGAGGTAAGGGCAGAGAGGGTCTATGAACGACTTCAGAATCACGCCTGTGCTCACCCTCCTTTTGGTTCCTGCCCATCCCAATGCTGCCTCCTGACTATGACAGGAATGAACTCTCGGGGCCGCCCCTCGTGACAGGCCAGCGATGGCGTCATCTTACCAATGTGCAGGTAAGAGTATATGGCGAGTTGCTTGTTCACCAGTCTGTCCTTCTTCTTGTGCCGCGGCTTCCTGTTCATAATGTCACTTTCAGCTTTCTCGTACGCCAAGGCAATGGAGGGGACCTAGAGGAGGAGACAGTCCGTCAGGCCCAGCCCTGGAACCCTGTGCTGCACCAGCAGTGTGGGAGCGGCAGAGGCACAGTGGGGGCTCAGGGAGGGCGGCGGGGCCGGCAGACTGCCGCGGCGGCAGGCTCATCCACAGCACCATCCGCGGTGCAGGCAACGGGGCTCACTGTTTCTAGAGAATGTAAAGACAGTTTGCTTTAAAAACCAATCTGCTTTCTTATTATCTCCGGGTGCTGGCAGTACACTTTCCCCCTATGGGGCAGATCTTTCCTTCCAGGCTCTCTCCTTAGGCATGTCACTGGGTCGCACTGGCCCTCTCACAGTCCCTCCCACCTGGGGTCTCTCCCAAGGTCTGAGCTGGGGCCAGAGAATCTGCATTTCTGACAAATTCCCAGGTGATGCCCGGACCACACTGCAAGAAATACTGCAGTGGAGAAAAAGAAGTGAATTGAAAGAGCCTGGAAAATGGTCTGAGTGTAAACCACAAGGACCCCAGGTCCCCTCTGAGGCAAAGCTATCTTTAATCTCCAGGCAGTGCGCTGATCGTCTGGGTATTGTATCCAACTAAAGGGTAGGAGGTGGCTATCTGCAGCATTCTCACTGTGAATTCAGCTTGCTCCCTGTTGCCTTTCCCCCTTTGCCTATATAAGCTGAAGCCAAGTGGGTAACTTTCCTGATGCTTTCTTAAATGGACACATGCCAGCGGAGGGGAGGGTTTAGGTGTCAGGGTGGCTCTGAGCACCTTGTACTTCTAACTGCGTGCAGGTGAGGGGCTTGCAGATCACAGAATCTTTGACTTGACCAGGGGCAGCTGTGAGTCATTGGCCAGGGGGCCCTCGCATCACAGGGGCTGTTTAGTGATCTCCTGTCTTCTTACAAGGGAAGGGAGGCACGTGAGCTGAGGGGGACCAAGGGCGGGAGGGTAAAGAAGTCATGTCTTGAAAAGCTCTTATAGGAAATGAAGTGGTTTTAACGTCTGATGCGTCTCTCTGTTCCTTTGCTTTCAAGTGTGGCTGGTGGAGCGGCCGAACTGGCCTCACTTAAAAGCACGTTAGAAACGCAGAACCTCTGGTCCCACGACATCAGAGTCTGAGGAACACTGATTTAGTCCATCTCTTTGCCCTTCAAGGTGATGCCCCCAAACTTACATCACCTGGGGCAGTTATCAGATCCCGTTCCCTTTGTGCTACTTACTATGTCTGTGCCCAAGTCGATGAACAAGATAGTAATGGTGCCGATGGGCAGGGGAAGCCCAGCAATGATGTAGATCAGAAAGGGGCACAGCTCAGCAATGTTCTTGGTCAGCGTGTAGGCGATAGTCTTCTTTAGGTTGTCGAAGATCAGGCGACCTAGGCAAAGATGTTGCTCTCATAGGACTTGCTTCTGATCCCCCAGGTGACCGCTGTCTTGGCGACCACTTGAGACCCCACTCACCTTCCTCCACCCCTGTGACTATGGATGCAAAGTTGTCATCCAGCAAGACCATGTCAGCTGCATTTTTGGCTGCATCAGAACCTGCTATCCCCATGGCAATCCCGATGTCTGCCTTCTTTAGCGCTGGAGAGTCATTAACGCCATCCCCTGTCACAGCGACAACCGCATTCTGCGGGAGCACA
This sequence comes from Spilogale gracilis, assembly GCA_004023965.1. Taxonomy (NCBI): domain Eukaryota; kingdom Metazoa; phylum Chordata; class Mammalia; order Carnivora; family Mephitidae; genus Spilogale; species Spilogale gracilis. Next base: position 11,294 of record PITA01001893.1, on the reverse strand, counting down.
CAAGAAAATGGGAGTCAGCAGGTCTAGGGAGTCACAGGTAGGGCAAGATCAACATAGTCTCCCTTTCCTCTGGAGGATGTAGGGCCAACTGGGGCTGAGATGAAGGGCCTGCTTTTGGGGAAAGATAAAGAAGGGAAATTGCAGAAGCAGGAACGACAAACCCCAAACAAGATGTCAGGGGTGGCAGGCTAAACTGGATCATTTATATCTTGATTCTTTGCATTTTTTCTTCTTTACTTTCAAATCTTTCTATATGCACACCTACCAGAGGACCAAATGTTTCACTGTCAGAAAGCCCTGCATGCAGGAGGATCTCACAGGAGGGTGCAGGGTCAGGGCAGAAAGGTAAGGTAGTGAAGATGCGCAAAGAACTGTCTCTTTCTCTCTCTCCCTTTTTAAATTAACATCTGATGTATTAATTGCTTCAGGGGTACAGGTCTGGGAATCATCAGTCTTCCACAGTTCCCAGCACTCCGTGGACCCTCTCCGTGTCCATCACGCAGCCACCCTATGCCCCCCGCCCCGACCCCAGCAACACTCAGTTTGTTCCCCGAGATTAAGAGCCTCTTACGGTTTGTCTCCCTCCCTGGTCCCATCTTGTCTCCCTCCCTGGTCCCATCTTGTTTCACTTTTTCCCTCCCTGCCTCCCACGATCCCCTGCCCCGCCTCTCAAATTCCTCATATCAGAGATCATATGATAATTGTTTTAAAGAATTGTCTCTGAAGAGGTTTAAAACATCTCATAGCTCTGATCTGGGATCCAGATCTCAGCCTGCATTTCTCCACAGGACAGGGACAGACCTGGGGGTTCTCTGGGCGCGGCTGTCCACCCACCTGCCTCTGACAGCCCTCCACGATGATCAGCTTCTGCTGGGGGGACGTCCGCGCAAAGACGATCTCGGAGTAGTTGGTTAAGAGCTCGTCCAGCTGTTCTGGGCTCATGTCCTTCAGCTCCATGCCCGTCACCACGGCAGCCTTAGCGTCCCTAGAAGGGCCAGAAGGAACTGGGTGAGGCCAAAGGCTGGATCCCAGGCTGAAACTCTGTTCTGGGCAGGAAGTGGGCTGAAGCCTCTTTGACTTTACTGGAACCCAATGTCCTCAACACTGATTCTCTAGTAGGACGATACAGGTTATGAGTTCCGGGGACACTTCGGTCCCCATTTCAAGACAGTAAGCTGAGGTGAGACAGGAAGGCCATTTTCTGATATATGCTAGAAATCGGCCGAGTAGCCTTTTGCTCCAGGAATGGGTGCAAACACCTGCGGGGTGTTTTGCTCAAGGAGTAAAAGGAGGGTAAAAGGACTTCCTGTTCATGTGCTTTGGGTCCTAGACTTCAGCTTATGTTAAAACACATGCGTAACAATTCCTCATTGTTGCTTATTTCAGATTCTACTGGGCAATGAGCCGTGTACCAAGAACAATTATTGAGGTCCCCTTTGGGGAAAACTATTGTCTACTGCTGACGGAAGTAAGGTTCTAGAAACTATCGATTATGCAGATCTGGTTGTGGCATTCTCTGCCCAGCCGCTTGAGAGGCTTTCCCCTGTGCTGAGAGCAGACCCAGAGTCCCGCTGCTGTGGAGCCTCACCGCCCCTTTGGGTCTGCACTGCGGCCTGCGGGACCCCCAGCCCCGAGCCCCCCACAGCCTCCATGGCCCTCAGGCCTTCGCAGGTCTCTCCCCTTTGCCAGGCATGGGCATCCCTCACCTCACCTTCCCTTGGCTAATACTCCACATTTTCATTTTCAAATCTTAGCTTATACATTCTACTCACAAAACACTGAACTCCTTTTTCTTTATAAGTTTGGTTGGAGCTTTTTTTAGGTCTGTATTTTCCTATTGGTGCTAAATACTGGAATCCTAGCACTTGATTCAAACTATAGGTGTTCCCATATTCTGGTAAAAAAAGATATAAATAAAAGATAAGAAGAAGTATAGTCATCGTATGATCATGAAGCTACAGTTGCTAAAGTGGATAGCTGAAAACATTAACAGATTCATCCCATCTCGCATTCAGTGACAGGAGTTGCGTGGCTGTGTATAACCCTACTATTTTTGGCATTAAGGAGGGCACCTGATGCTATGGCACGGGGTGTCCTACCAGCTAATGAATCATTGAACATCACATCAAGAACTCATGATGTACTACTCTATGCTGGCTAATTGAATCTAAATAAATAAATAAAAAGCAAATTGAGAAAAGCTCAAAAAAGTTTTTGTTGATGAATGTTGTTCACACAAAGGATTGGAGTACTCTGACTTCAGGCACTGTTTTGTGCCCAGAAGCTAGAATCCTGTGTGGTTGTCTTGACTGGTGATTTGTTGCCTTGGTAATAATTTATTGATTGAGAGCCCTGTATTCTAAAGGGTATAAATGCTTGGGTAAACTAGAAGAGGTTCGTTGGTCTTTCCCTTTCCCCCCCAGATTCATGGAATTATAATAAAGCCAATGACATTTACTTTTACACTGAGACTTTTGGAGTCTTTGATCATTTAAACTGTCAACAGTCCAGGTGACTCTGGACTCCTACTGCTTAAACCCTTTGTCCTCTGCGGGTCCTTCACGGTACTTAGAACAAGTGGCTTTTACTTTTCTGTCCTCTGTCTAGATGGAAAGCCCCCCAAGGGCAGGGACAGTGCCTGGTATATTGTGGGCACTCAACAATTAATTGCTGAGGGGCACTGAGGTAGCTCAGTTGGTTAAGCGTCTGCCTTCAGCTCAGGTCATGATCCCAGAGTCCTGGGATCGAGCCCCACATCGGGCTTCCTGCTTCTTCCCGTCCCTCTGCTTGTGCTTGCGTGCTCGCTCTCTCAAATAAATACAGAAAATCTTTGTAATAACAACGACGAATGGGTGAATGGACTAAAGGACAGACATGATTACAAGAATTAGGAGACAGAAGGAAAAACTGAGTCTTTCCTCAGGAAGCTTGCATTCTATTTACTACCAAATAAAAAAGAACATTATGAAGCAACTGAATAAATACTCAAAATAAGAACTTAGGGCACCAAACACAGGGGGTCCTTAATCTTCCTGATTAGACAAGTGGGTCAGTGCCAAGTAACTTCACGTACATTTTGTTTCAGTTTTTTTCACTCTAAATGTGGCACTGAAGTTTTCAGATCTACTCCATTGGAATTTCAAACTTCATACAAGGACTACATCACGAGTAATTTTCATGGTACCAGTACAGCCTGACGTTCCCCTGAGAGAGTGTGGGGAACACGGGGGATTTGCTCCAAACAGTGCAGCTCCTTAGAGAAAACCAGGGAAAAGCCTTGCCTGAGACCTCAGTCCCTGCCACGCCGGCGCTGCGCTCACCGCTTGTTGACTTGCTCCACGGCGACGTGGAGGCGTTTCGCGATGTCTTCCACGGTCTCGCTGTCGGCCGAGATGATGCCCACACTCTTGGCGATTGCCTTGGCTGTGATTGGATGATCACCCGTGACCATAATGACCTAGAGCACAATGGGAAAGGCATGTGGACAATGAGAGACTTGGCTGGCTAGGGAGTATCACCTGCTCTACCGCGACCTGGTGCGATGTGATCAGAACTCCCCTTATGGGCAGTTCCTGAGTTCAGATCAAAGACAAAACTGTCTCTGAAGAACACACTCATCTTCTCGGCTCCATCCTTCTGAGCTTCTCACATTTCTTTCCCTGACTTCAGAGGAGGCCCTTCCCCTTGGGTGTTACCATACTCGTGAAAGGGCTAGTGGATGTGTACTTGAGACAGCCTCATGTTGCCTCAACCTGCTATTAACATGGTAACTGATTAATATTTTGGCTTTGGTAATGTGACGGCAAGTGGATTTTGGAGGCTGAGACTTAGGATGAAGTGATAAACCCTTTTATGGTCTGTCACAGTCCAGGGCGAGACAAAGTCAGGTCACGGTGTTCTCACTGCAGTTACCACTGGTTTGTTCCATACAGACACAACATTTTGCCTTTCTTGGACACTTACTAGAATCTTAACATAGTGAAAACAGAGATAAAAAGGGGGTGGGGATTATATTTATCTGAGACTTAAATATGACTATCTCCTATGACAGACATCCTTAGACAACATAAAAGGAGGGCTTCTTAAGTCAGGAAACCAGCTCTCACCTTGATGCCTGCACTTCGACACTTGGTGACTGCGTCAGGGACGGTGGACCGAGGGGGGTCGATCATCGACAAGAGCCCCACAAAGCAGAGGCCGGACGTGGGGAAGTTCATGGTGTCTGCATCAAATGTGTAAGTTTCTGGAAACTCGTCTGCTGGCAGGTAGAGATGACAGAAACCTGGAAGGCACATGAATTTGGGAGTCAATGACGTTAGGATAACAAGTAGAGGAGGAAGGTTTTCACACGCTACTATTAATACTTCAGAGTATACCAGAATTGTCTCATTCTTTCAACTCCAAAATGCATGCATAATTAGGAAGGACATATTTCATTTGAAAGTGATTTACTGTGTGCCCACTGGATTTTCTGGGATGTTCTAGGGATACTGAAACCAAGAAGGAGTAGCTTTTGCTTCTGAAGATGTCTCAGTTTACTGTGGGGACAGAGACATAAAGAGATAAAGCGTAATAAAGCCTAGCGAATGTTATAGAGTAGAGCCACTTGCGGAATCAGGAAAGACTTCCCCACGGAGGTCACATATGAGCTGACCCTTGAGAGGCGGAGGTTTCCCAGGGAGTAGGGAGGGTTGAGGATGGAAAGGCCATCTGAGGCGGAGAAAACAGCACATGCTACTGCATACACTGGGGAAAGCATCGGGGCACTAAGGGAACGCTATGAAGCTCGGTCTTTCAGGAAAGTAAGTGAGAGAGAAAGGCCCGGAGGCCGTTAGGAATGGAGAACCCAACCCTCTTTACTCAGAAGGCATCTGCTTCTCACAGGTTAAGGTAGAAGGGGTAAGTTAAGTATTGGCTCCATCTAGAGACTTCCTCACGGCCACTAAATACACACACTCCCACGCTTTCCTTCAAGAGTGTTATCAGCAACTACTCCTGCGACAGATTGTTTCCTAAAAAGTTTGCAACAATACTCCCTTTCAAACATGCTCTTTTTTTCCTTTCTAAAAATAAACTATTTTTTAGAAACCCCCCCCCCCCAAAAAAAGGGATTCCGGTGTCTGGTGGGACCCCCAAGATCATGTGACTTCCTCATCAGCTTCTATATCAAACTTATTCTCAGCCGCACTGACTTACACATTTCAGTCGAGCCGAGTCTGAGCGGGCACAGGGTTCCTAGATGTTCTGCTCAGAGGGTATCAGCGTGCGTTGAAGACACCGCCTGCTGCCGCGGGCTAGCTAAGCTTAGGTGCTTCGGGGCTTAAAGCACTATCGCCGCATTTAATTATTTCATTTGCTTTACGAGCTCAATATCCTTTAGAAACACACATTCCACAGATTCCGTATCTACTGGCAAGAACTTTTATGATGTTTGATTAGCCTCATCGTCAACTGTGACCTCCTGTCACCTTGAATCCCTGTTCTGTAGTTCCCAGGCGCCATTCCGCCAACCGAGACTCCGACGACAGAGCACGCCCCTGGTGCCCCTGCAGTCCCCGCAGCTCGGCTGCCTTTCCACGGTCCCTGCCACCTCTGACAACTCCTGTCTATCCCTGGCAGTGCTTTCTCCCTAATAAGCAAGTGAGAGACTTCAACATTGTTTTAAACTTATTTTTCTCCTCTAACTAGTTGCGAACCTTACCCAATCTGCCGTCATGAAGTCTCTTGTGAGTGACCCCTCTCTCACGTTCCTAGGGCCTTGGGTCGAATTCCCACCCTCTCTCACCTCAGCGAGGGCAGCCACCTGCTCCTGAGACCCATGCCCCTCCTCTCCCTGCTGCTGCCAAGAATCTAACTCTGTAATTCTGCTTGGGTCACTCACCACAAACCTTTCATGGCTCCGACTGAGGAATGAAACCCCATTCCTCACCCACGTAAGGCAATCCATATCGTGCCCTCTCATCGATCTTCCCCATCTCGTCTACCTGCAACACTGCACACAGGCTGGCCACTCTAGTGTGGGCGCCCCCATCCACTTCTAACTCTGAGCTTCGGCCTATGCTGTTCCCTCTACTCCAGATGTTTTCCCTCGCCTCCCTTCAAGAACTGTTGTGCACGGCCTAGTTTACAAGATAACTCCTTCCATAAAATCCTCCTGGATTTCCTTCTGGAAGCACCCCCACCCTCCTCAGTACTACTCTATCATATCTGCTTACCATATTCTTCTTTCTTTGACTCATGCGGACGCCACAGCTACTCAGCTAGATAATCAGCCCCTGACCCGGCACAGAGCCTCACCCCCGACAGGGGACAGGTAAGGGTTCCGTCACCAAGAGCTCACCCAGCACACGCTCCCCCAGGCCTCCCAACTCCATGTATGCCGTGTGGAAGGCCTCGGCCGCGTTCTTGTCCAGAGGCTGCTCCTGGCCATTGAGCATGATGGTGCTGCACCTCTCTAAGATCCGCTCAGGGGCCCCTTTCATGACCATGAGGAAGCGCTTGTCATCGGGGTCTTCGGTTTTGTGTATGGAGAGCTGGAAGGGAAGGCACTGAGCATGTTAACGTACCCCTGCCTCTGGGCCGCGTACACCGTCTTTACCCTTAACGTACCCCCGCCTCTGGGCCGCGTACACCGTCTTTACCCTTAAGGGCCTCAGTGGACAGTCTCTTATTCGGCAAACTGACAAGAAGATTGAACACATCCCTTTCTCTCACGGGGCTAGTTGTCCCGACGGGAAAAGCAGTGTTCACTACAGGCGAGTTCTGTCCTTTTTATTCTACGGCCAAGTAATATGCAGAGATCTAGACTCGGTCCGGCCCAGGCACCCTGAACTTGAATCCAAAGTAAGCAGATCTCATCTTTCAAACAGAAACTAGTTGCTTTACGGAGGCCAAATGTGGTTGCTGCCCTGTAACGTCTAGTGCACTGAACCAGATCTGGGGTGCCTGCCGGGGTCAGGGCCGTCGGCCACCTCATCTTGCCTCTTGTCTCTACCTCCCTATCGCGGGAAGCAGCCTCTGGGTTTCAAGCTATTCTGAGCTCAGGCAGGCATGAGGGCAGCTGGCGTTCTTATGTCTCTTCGTTCCAAATCAATGCAGTCTCACTGCCTGGGGTGAAGGGAAATGACACAGAAGGAAGTGGACACGCTCAGGGACAGGCTTTCAGGACAATTAAGTGAGACAATTTTAATACCAACATCCTCTCACCTGCTGATGCTACTTCCAGATTTATCCTAATAAGGTAATCAGAAAAAAATCTGAAGACAAAACAAAACAAAACAAAAACAAAACCACCTTATATAAAATGGCTACATTTTACGGAAGCCATTGTTATATACAAGGTAGTTTTCTAAGCCTTAGAAAGGAATTTCAGGAAGCTAGAGTGTTTGAAAGAGAATCAGTAAGTTACTTTAAAAAAAAACAACATTTTGGGTTCTATCAGTTGATTCTAAATTCTAGTTCTTAGCCTTCTGGATATCAGAGCAGAGTACAATAAAAAATAAAAAAGTACAGGGCAAACATAACATAGTCTTTTTTTTTAAAGGGCCAAGTAAACACATTTTAAAAACTCCAGCTAACTATCCAAAACCACACCCAAACCTTCATCTATTATCACTATCGTTTTCTCGAAGATAGGATATGTTAACATTGAGGAATTAGAAACAATAACCACTTTTATAGTGTGTACTCTTCTAAGGGCATCACACATTGATTCATTTACTTCTCTGAAGTACCCTAGGGTTGTGGGTACTATCCTTATCACCTTCTACCAGGAAGGAAACTGAGGCACAGAGGGGTTAACGGGCATGAGAAAGGTCATGCCCTACTAGGTGGCTGAACCGGGATTTGAATTCAGGCTAGTGGGCTCCAGAGCCCTGCCTTAATCAAGGAGCATATAAAGGAAAATCTTTTAAATTAAATACATTCATTCTTATATAAAACATTATAAAATACTCTCCTAATTTTCCAGTTTGCCACAAACTACTGGAAATATTTTTATGGGCTGGTCTCAGTTTGGGGAATTGCTATTCTAAAATCAGTAGGACCCAGACTTCCCACTTTGTTCCCTTTGCTTGACTGATACCCCAGACCTCCGGGGTCACCACACTGAAGACTCTTGGGTGTCGCTCACTCACAGCCTCCCAAGCCCCCTCTGCTGCAGGATCACACACGTCCTCCCACGTAGTCCCAACACTGGGCAGCCCACTTTCCCCTCCAACATTCACTGCACAAAGGCCTCATGGAACCTGCTTTTTCTCGTTTCTCACATGATGAGGAAATTGTTTACGAGCGTAGACGGAGCCCCAGCTGGGTTCTGAGCCTTGTTCCTGGTTAGAAGACCATTTGGTCTTGGCTCCGGCCCTTACTCACAGTGAGATAGTGTTTCCTCCCTCAGTTTTCTCACTCCTTACCCTGTGGAGTGGAGGGAATTGAGTGGCGTGGAGAAGTTAGCATATGATGACTGTCATTACTATTGTTACTTTAGGATTGTTACTCATTCTATTTTCACTTCTGTTTTCCACAAGAGATCTGATTTACTGGCTTTAATATTTTACTTCATACATTTTTTAGTCGTCTATTTGGTTGACTACAATTCCTCTTTGGCTGGTTATCCACAAAGATGTTTGCAACACGGCCATTTCCCAATCCTAAATGCCGTCCAAACAAAACGTGTGGGTAAACACCAGAAATTTTTACACAAACATGGTTCTTTTATTTATATACTTTCCTGTTATGCAAAGACCAAGTCACAAGGGCCTGCTCTCAGCTTTGGAGCCTATGGGCGTCCCCCCTGCAGCAGTCAACGGGCTACAAACTGTCATTTGTCCCACTTTGAGGATGGAGCTAGCTGACCACCTGCCAGCCTGAAATGAGGGAACACAGCCAGGCGATGATGGCCATCTCCTCCCTGAGCAACGGGCAGAAAGGAGATCCCTGCCAACTGCCTATGGGGCACAAGTGGAGAGCGCCGTGACTGCTAACAGTCGTCTAAGACCATGTCTCCTACACACTGGTCTTCACGAAGGGCAAGGCCGACGCACGCGGCCCAAGCTAAGCTGTTCTGCCTCCGTGTTGTGACAGACGAAGCGTGGCCTTGGGAACGGAAAGGACGTGTGAGAATTGGTTGTGCCACTCAGTGGCTTGGGAACTCTGTCACATCAGCACTTCCTAAGGGCCTGTTTCCTCATCTAGGAATTGAGATTAATTAGTCTTACCTCAGGCTTATTGTGAGGATTAAATGAAACAATGCATCTCAGGGCCAGATAGAGAGGCGCCTGGGTGGCTCAGTGGTTAGGCCTCTGCCTTCGGCTCAGGTCATGGTCCCGGAGACCCGGGATCGAGCCCCACATCAGGCTCCCTGCTCGGCGGGAAGCCTGCTTCTCCCTCTTTCTCTGCCCGCCTCTCTGCCTACCTGTGATCTATCTCTCTGTAAAATAAAGGAATAAAGGGGCGCCTGGGTCACTCAGTTGGTTAAGCGACTGCCTTTGGCTCAGGTCATGATCCTGGAGACCCGGGATCGAGCCCCACATCGGGCTCCCTGCTCGGGGGGAAGCCTACTTCTCCCTCTCTCACTCCCCCTGCTTGTGTTCCCTCTCTGGCTGTGTTTCTCTCTGTCAAATAAATAAATAAATAAATAATCTTTAAGTGCCAGGTACAGACGGAGGGAACAGTAAATGTTAGTTCTCTCCATTCCCCACCTTTCATTTACCTTTTAGGGTGCAGCTTTGCCCCTCACCTGCGCACAAGTTACCTGGTGAGGACGGAGGCGGTGTGTGTGAGGGGCCGGGGGCTGGGCGTGATGCAGATCATTCGTAAGAACATCCAGGCCCTGAGAAGATCTTCACTTTCCTTTTTTTCTCTCCCTACTTCTGGCATAGGCAAGAGGCCAGCAAGAGAAACCTGTTCTGGGCTCACCAGACGCCCAGGCCCTGCATCCCTGAAGGCTGTTTTTGAAGTCAAATATCATGCAAAATACTTACTAACCAAGGGACACTTAGAGGTAGAAATGCCATTCTTGTGATAGCAAAGGTTCCGTTGTGAGGAAAAACTCACCTGAAATTTGTTGGTCGAGTTAAAAGGGATTTCAGCTACTTTGTGGTTTCTTTTTCTAATTTCCATCACATCACCCAAAATGACCTCTGAGAACTTCAAAAGAGCAGTTTCTGAGGCATCTCCAACCACAACTCTCTGCGAATCAAGAGATAACAAATATTTGTAGCCCATAATCTGGTTCTTGTGTGATTATTTCCAGTGAGCCAGCAGACGGCCTGGCTAAGCTCAGTACCTAACAGGCGCCTGCCTGGCAGTGAGCCAGGGACCCCCCCGGGGGAGGGGCTGCTTCACCCCCACTGAATGGTGCTGCTTACTGGCATGAGGGAGAGTCAAGCAGTCCGAGCTCCGTGAGCCCTGAGGGCTGCGTGAAAACACCAGCTACGGACCAGTCTTGGAAGATGGGTGGGTAAGCGACAGAAAGGAGCGGAAGCAAGCCCTCTGGAAACCAGAATGCCACGAAGGCAGGCACCAAGCGCAAGAGTCCCACTGTGAGTGCTGGCGTCCGGTGGCCACGAAGGATGCAGACACAGAGGGGCCTGGGAAGGCAGGGGAGGGCCACAGCTCGAGCAGCTGAAAACAGATTCATGGAAAGTTTTTGAGCAAAGTCAGGTGAAGCAGTTCATCCAAAGAAGTATTTAAGGAAAATCACTGGTATGCAAGAAAGACTGGGGGGAGGGATAAACTGGAATCACGAAGGCCAATCAAGAGGCCGGTATGAGTACTGGCAGTAACAGAAGAGGCAGTAACAGAAGTACTGGCAGTAACAGAAGAGGCAAGAATAACAGGACGTGGTGAGTCGCTAGATGCCAGGAGCAAGAAACGTAAAGATGGCTTCCAAACATTTTGGACTGGATAGTGAGTTAAAATGATTATGTCACAGAAAAATAGAAAAGGGACAAGATAAGTGTTTAGAGCCAGGCCGGGTGCAGGGGGAAGGCGGCAAGCATGATCGTTGAGTGTGTAGCATGGCAAACGTCCAGGTGGGACGCCAGACAAGCGGAGACCCACGGAGTCTGGGTGAACCTCGGAACTGGAGATGAGGACGTGAAAGACATGGACAGAGAAATGATGGCCCAAGAAGAGAACCGACGAGCGGTCTCTCAAAGAAAGAAAACCAACCAAACAAAAAGTATCACAAAGAGAAAGAGTCAGTGAAGGAAACAGATGGCAAATAGAAAAGCCAAGAGAAGACAGATTCAGTGACGGAAGGAGACAGCAGGAGAGGAGAGAGGAAGGGGAGG